>JAVKPL010002768.1:0-10031 GCA_032173675.1 Gastrolobium villosum
ACGCCTATTCTAAGCGTGTCTCTCTTCTGGGTCACGCCTGTTTACGGGCGTGAGTGATCATGCCTATTCTAAGCGTGTTTGAGTGTAATAGATTCATATTTAATTTCAAAATGACTATATTTACGTAATTTTTTATTAAAAAAAATAATAAATTAATTTCTTTGCCATATAACTTCATTTAAAATGTAACTATTGATTTTCTTTCTCATTTTATAAATTTAACACAAATGACAAGCAACATCATTGGACTAATTTATTTCATAAAAAACATGGTTAATGACCGCAACAACCCCATATCAATATTATGTTAACCTCAATCACCTAAGAAAAATGTGTAATTATTCCAACAGACTTGTAAATTCTACTAATTTCATCATTCCTTTTATAAGCTAGGAAATAAGAATGAAATTTTTATAAAATTGAAATAAAAATAAAAAGTAAGTTAAATGAATAAAGTTTTTTTATTTAAAATTCAATAAAATAACAAAATCAATAGCTCTCTCAAATTTTTAATTTTTGTATTTGGAGGACTTACATCCAAGACCTTACTTAAGCGGAAAGAAGAATGTATAACTTGAAACAACTAGGTTTGCTTATAACACAATTTCTAATTAGGCATAGCTTTGTGTTGTTTGTTGCCTGCTTCCCCTTACTTAAAAAAAACTACCACTTTATGAAGTTATTTTATTTATACTTGAATACATTCAAACATTTTGTCTATTTTTTGCATGCATGATTTTTTTATTTAAATCAAGTAAGAGGAAGTATATGGTATATGCCAGTTAGACAAGATGTTGGTCAACTATGTTTTAGAGGTAAAAATTAGGGATCCGTCACATTATACAATAAGATGCCTAACTTAGGTCTCTGGGATAAATCTTACAAACTGCAACTAATGGATATGGAACACTAACACATAGGGATGTGCATGGGTTGAACCAAACCGGATTTTTTGAAAAATCGAACCAAATTGGTTTAAATGGTTCGGTTCGAAAGTGGTTCGGTTCGGTTCAAAACTGGTTCGGTTCGGAAGTGGTTCGTTTCAAAACTGGTTCGGTTCAAAACTGGTTCGAATCAGAAGTGGTTCAGAACCGGTTCGGAAGTGGTTCGGGTCAACCCTCTTTTGAAAAGAGAAAAAAAATAAAAAATAAAGTTATAAAAATTAATTTGGTTCGGTTCGAAAGTGGTTCGTTTCGGTTCGGAAACGGTTCGATTCTTAAACCGGTTCTAAATCTGGTTCGGTTCTTAAACCTGTTCTAAAAAGCGGTTCGGTTCATGAACCGGTTCTTTAAAAATCGGTTCTTTAAAAACCGGTTCGGTTCATGAATTGGTTTTTAAAAACCGGTTATTTTATGGGGCGGTTCGGTTCGGTTCATAGTTCGACCCAACATTTTGGATATTTTGCACAACCTTAAACAGAACACAAAAAATTAAGCTATTAAGAGTCATTTGATAGTTTTAAATATTACTTTTTTTTTAATTAATATCCAAAAAAAAATATTACTTTTTTAACAAGCCCCTGGAATATAAGTCCTTTAGAATTGAAATGTGAATAATTTACAGGCCCACCACCCAAAAGCCTTTTCTTTCGTGATTGAAAACATGAAACATTTACATGCCTACAACATCAAAGAACTCATTTTAGGGATTGAAACATGGATTTTTTTCCTTTTTTATTAGAAAACAAGGGGTGGTGACAATCAAATTCATCGCCACTTGGTCATAGTCTCTAATATCATTATAAGTAATCACTTCATCTAAAAGCTCAAGTTGTTAAGTGTCATGTTAGTGGTTTTATATATTACTTCTCGAATATGGACCTCATACCATAATTCTTTTCGCTTGAACTATGAAGCATGATATCACTTTTCTATTGTAACGCCCTATTTGCAGCCGATTAATTAACTTTCATATGATAATACGCACAATATACTTTATAAATTAAATGTGGAAGCTAACTAGTTAACCTTTTTTCTTTTTACTTATGTATTGCAACCATATCTACTCTTTTTACATTTCGCGGACGACATTCCGTCTATTTTTCAAACTATTAGGATTAACTCCCATCCTAGAAATTTTCACCTGATTAACTATTTACCAATATACAAGCATGCTACAAAAATGAATAAACATCTTGCCTAACCATCCACGACATACTATGAAGCATCGACACTTCAAAAACCCAGACGTGTCGTGTCCGACACTCTCCGACACTCCCACACTCCCCAACACTCAAACACGCATTATAGAAATTCAAAAAAGGTTCAAAGATTGCGTTGCGTTGAGTTTTTAGTTCCAACTATTAGATTCGTTGGATTACGATTACCATTTTATTGAGTTTAATATAAATATTTGGGATATCTTATGTTTCTTTGCAAAACTGATAAATATTACAAGTTTAGTTTTTTTTTTGTTAAATTATTGAATATTAAATATAATATTACTACATAAATTAAAATTATTATTTAATATCAAAACATGTCCTAACTTGTCGAAATCTAACATTTTTTAGAATTAACGTGTCGAAGTGTCGTGTCGTGTCGTATCGTGTCACGTGTCCCGTGTCGGTGTCGATGCTACATAGACGGCATAGGCTGTCTCGTAGTAATATTATCTCCATATAATATCCATGATGTTACTTAAATAATTATATCATATAAACAAAAGAGATGCAATTAAATAAGTAACATAGACCTGACTATGCATCACTACAACATATACAGACTAGCAGCATGGCTTAGACATCACCTATGCTCTCAAAATAATGACATGACATATAGATACATATCCAAAATAATGACATCGCATATAGATCATATCCAAAATTAAACCATGCCAAATACATATCAGCATATCAATCAAATCACATTATCATGTCAGATAGTATCTCTCCTCTGGCCTCTTGCCACGCGATGCCTCAACAACATCAACTCCTGTACCGGAAATGATAGTCTCTATAATGCGGGGTGAGATAATATAATTACCTCAGTCAGCTAGGGACCCTTAGAGGGCTCCTCCACCCTAAGCTCATTTCTGCATAAGCACAGTATAAAAATTCATGCATGCATCAGAATATGTATGACAATGCAGTGTGCAATAATGTAATCCTACTGGCCAAAGAATATAAACTGTATGAATTCCGCAAGGAAACACCATCTCATACTATGCATAAGGAAACATCATCTTATGCCTCACACAAGGAAACACCGTCTTGTCTGGCACACAAACATACATTCATATACATGCAGCATAAAACAAATAATATCAACACCCTCCCTCGGAGTTTGGTGGAACACACGAGGGATTAATGTAACAGCCCCAAATCCTGTAGCAGATATTGTCCGCTTTGTACCGGCAACCCTCGGGCCCTCGAGTACTCACGGCTTTGTTCCCTTCGGGGTGGGAACCCCCCTCAGAAGGCCTCTACTAGGAAAGGTTTCCACACCCATATATATGGCATGCTTTGTTCTCCTTTCCAACCGATGTGGGACTTTTACATCCTCCCCCACTGGGAATACAGCGTCCCCGCTGTACACACCGGTCCAGGACCAAGCTCTGATACCATTTGTAACAGCCCCAAATCCTGTAGCAGATATTGTCCGCTTTGTACCGGCAACCCTCGGGCCCTCGAGTACTCACGGCTTTTGTAACGCCCTCCCTTGTATGCATCCAAGAGAGTCGTTTGCTAAGCGGAATTAGAGTCGTTAACGTCACATGAGCTAACAAAGCAGTATACAAATCCGTAGAAAAATTTTCAACACTTAAATTCTTTTCATAAAGGTTTTCCAAAATAATCATTGTTCACAAAAGTTCCAAATAACATAACGATGATGAGGACTACAGTCATCCAAAAGCATCAAAGTATTACAGTCATCCATTTAAACAAACAACAACAGAGATAGTCCAGGCATCAGCATTCAACAGCAAAATATCACTTCTTCAGGTGCTTTTATGTCCTCCTGCCATTTAGGAAAATAGCAGCCCCGAAGGGGTGAGAATAATCCCAGTAGTGTGGCAATAAAACCAGTAATATAACAATATTAACTAGGCACAAAATCATAAACAGTCACTTCACATATCCTTGTTCCTTTTCCTTTTTATCATATTCATATATTGCGTATATAACGCCTTTCCTTTGCGCTTTTAGCACCGTCGTGCGCGCACTTCACAGTGGAATCAAATATCCCTTGGCACCTGAGCTCCATGTGGATTCCATCTGTGGGCCTATGCGGACTGATGCCAAGTGTCCCATACCCCGGTACCTTGGGGATGCCTACATGATGCTTGCTCAAACACATGTTCCTGTACATAACTATTCTAAAACAAGGCCTATATGATCTTGTTACATGCATGACATGCTATGCTTTCACACACAAAGCGTAAAAATGCGGTATAATGTAAGATGCATGCTTATATACCTTTCATATGCGTTATGCTGCCACATAACGTCTTTACCTCATAGTCATATAGCCATCACGGCACATTTTTGGCAGTTTCCTTTCATTATAATGGAACATAATATACTTACGGCATATGGAGCATCATGTTACAATTCTATACCAGTAGTCAATAGTTACATTAGGCATCATCGCCTGACACTTACCTTAGCTTTCCTTAAATATTACCAACGGCAGCGAAATATTCTCACTTCTTAAGCGCACCTAAATCAATTAAAACTAATCATTTACAGTGGCTATTTACAGCAGAACAGAGAGCATACAGCAGTGGCTTACAGCAGCAAAACAGTGAGCATACAGCAGTGTTTACAGCAGCAAAACAGTGAGCATTTACAGCAGCAAAACAGTGAGCATACAGCAGCAAAACAGTGAGCATACAGCAGTGTTTACAGCAGCCAAAACAGTGGACATACAGCAGCAAAACAGTGAGCATACAGCAGCAAAACAGTGAGCATACAGCAGCAAAACAGTGAGCATTTACAGCAGCAAAACAGTGACGTTTTAAACGTTTTCAAAACAGAAACAGTGGCGTTTTTAAAACAGAAACAGTGGCATTTTTAAAACAGAAACAGTGGCACTTTGAACTTCCAAAATAGTGGCATTTTATACATACAAACAGTGGCACAGAAGGGCTAAAACAGTGGCATTTTTATGCATAAAAACAGTGGCATATGATGACTAAAACAGTGGCATTTGATGCATAAAAACAGTGGCATTTATGCATATAAACAGTGGCATATGATGACTAAAACAGTGGCACATTATGCATAAAACAGTGGCATTTGATGACTTAAAACAGTGGCATATTATGCATAAAAACAGTGGCATTTTAAGCATGGAAACAGTGACAAAACAGTGGCATTTTAAGCATGGAAACAGTGGCATTACATGGCTAAAACAGTGGCTTAAGGAGCACTAAAACAGTGACATATATGTGCAGAAACAGTGGCATATAATGTGCAGAAACAGTGGCATGTAATGTGCAGAAACAGTGGCTTTTAGGTGCAGAAACAGTGGCTTTTATTGTGCAGAAACAGTGGCTTTTATTGTGCAGAAACAGTGGCTTTTATTGTGCAGAAACAGTGGCTTTTATTGTGCAGAAACAGTGGCTTTTATTGTGCAGAAACAGTGGCTTTTAGGTGCAGAAACAGTGGCCTATAATGGTGATATTGATGAACCGAAACAGTGGCATACATCTTCAAAACAGTGGCATTTTAATGTGATTTTGAGGAACCGAAACAGTGGCATTTTATCTACCAAAACAGTGGCACATCAAACCGAAACAGTGGCACATTACTTCTCCAAATCAGAGGCACATCCATACAAGAAATAGTGGCATAAGCTTAACCATAACCATAAGATTTTTATGCATACAAATCATCCTAAAATGACTCCATACTAAGACTTTAATCATGCTCAACCAAAGATCCAAAGCAACATATATGCAAGGAGACATTTGCGCATAAATACATGGCTACACTAAGAAGGAGTTCAAGTTCAAGGCCTACCTCTTGTAGCACACCCTTCAAGTCAAGAATCACACCACCTTCTAGCTTCACTACACACAAGTCCACACTTCCTAAGAGGTCCTATGCGCAACAAGTGAGGAACAAGGCTTGCACTAGCTTGGTGTACGGTTGAGGTGAGGGAAGGAAGGAGTTGTCTTAAGCAAAGTCTTCTAGCTCCAAGGAGGCTTGTAGGTTCGGTTATGGAAGAGAGGGAGTGAGGAGAAGAGGAGTTGGCTGCACAAAATGAATGGGGCAGCCCCCTCTCTTGTGCGCAAATATATAGGGAAAGTGAGGGAGAATTGCCATGATTAGCTATCATGAAAAATTCAGATTTCTTTGAGAGGATGGGGCTGCATACAAGGGCTGTACAAGCAAGGTGTTGGCTTCTAAATTACTCTACTTACATGCAAAGAGTGAGGGTGATTTGATCAGATTTGGGGCTGTCCAAAGTCAGAGAAATTTTCTGCATACTTGACCAAGTTATGCGCATGAAGTGGGGTGGAATGGATGCATCAAGAGCACAAGAGAAAGGTTCACTAAGTCAACAAGCAACTCAACTTGATGGCAGCCAAAAATCTGCCTTGATGCAGTCCTTGGTGCGCAAATTAAGAGAGGAAAAGAGGTTCATCATGAGTGTAGATTTGTGACAGTCCAAACACTCATATAGGGGCTGTCCTTGTGCAGAAAATTTCTGCATACAAAAGCCAACCCATGCGCACAAGGTGAGGTGTGAGGGAGGTTCACTAAGTCCATAAGCTAGAGGGCTTTGTGGCAGCCAAGGATTCAGATTTATGGAGCTGACCTCTGCGCAAAAATGATGAGAATGCAGTCCCAAAATCTCACTAATGATGCATGTGGAAGGAGGAGGAGGTTTGACTCATGATGGCTGCAAAAGCTTGCAACAAAATCTGCACAATGCAGTCTAATGATGGAAGTGTAAGAGGGTTCTCCAAGTCAACAAGTTAGGCAATTTGGTGACACAAGAAATCTGCACAAAGGTCCCTCCCATGTGCGCCTAAATGGATGAGTATGCAGCCTAAAAACATGCTAAATTGCACATGTGTCCACCATGCAATAAAATTAAAATCAAGTTATGCATAATCAAGGTGAGGTGGCGGTTTTAACAAGGTAAAATGGCAGATTTCAAGGTCCTAAATCACCCTTACTTGTGCGCAAAATGAGAAGGAAAAACATCAAGCCAAGTGGTTGTTCCTTGATGCACAAGACACCCTAATTGGGCAAGGCTTAGGGGAAATGAGAATGGTTATAACTTTGGGCTGAAAAAGCTTGATCCAAGAGCCATCCTTGGGCCATTGGCCACACACCAAAAATCCAATCACACAAGTCCAAAATTAACTAGTCCTCACACACACACTAGCCCACATCCAAACACTAATGCCTTACTCATAAGATTAAATTCACATGTCTACATATGTCTCCTCCTAAGATTTAATTTAATTAATTACCTTAGTCTCATCCAAGAAATAAAGATCAAACAATTCACAAGCCATAACACAAAAACCATACATCCGAATTCTACACATGTACACATAGCATATAGTACTTAGGTATTTTACTAATTATGCGGGATGTTACACTCTCCCCACCAAATAGGAATTTTGTCCGCAAAATTAAACTTACTTAAGAGCTAAACAGTTCAGGATAGCGTTTCCGAACGTCGTCCTCGCGCTCCCAAGTGGCCTCAGCTGCCGATCTGTTGTTCCATAATACTTTCACCAAAGGGATTTCTTTAGAACGGAGTCGCTTGACGGATCTTTCAAGAATTTGGAATGGTTGCACTTGATAAGTCAGATTTTC
This sequence comes from Gastrolobium villosum, assembly GCA_032173675.1. Classification (NCBI taxonomy): domain Eukaryota; kingdom Viridiplantae; phylum Streptophyta; class Magnoliopsida; order Fabales; family Fabaceae; genus Gastrolobium; species Gastrolobium villosum. Next base: position 7,784 of record JAVKPL010002768.1, read on the forward strand.
CTTGAGTTCCACTTCTTCCGGCTGTAACACGTGAGATGGATCCGAGAGATACCTCCGTAGCTGTGACACATGAAATACATTGTGAATTCCTGACAAATTGGGTGGTAAGGCCAACCGGTATGCAGACTCTCCAATCCGGTCCAATATCAGATACGGTCCTAAGTACCGTGGACTTAACTTCTTAACTCCCATTCTCCTTCCGAGTCCCGATGTAGGAGTGATTCTCAAAAATACATGGTCTCCGACTTCGAAAGATAGAGGCTTATGACGCTTGTCGTAATAACTCTTCTGTCTGGCCTGAGCCCGTTGCATATTCTCCCGAATCTTCTTTACCTGTTCGGATGTCTCTTGAATTAGATCAGGTCCTAACATACTTCGCTCACCCACTTCAGTCCAACATAAAGGGGATCTACATTTCCTCCCATACAAAGCTTCGTACGGTGCCATCTGAATGCTGGAATGGTAACTGTTGTTGTAAGCGAATTCAATCAAAGAAAGATAGCTATCCCAGCTGCCCCCTAACTCCAAAACACATGCTCGCAACATGTCCTCTAAAGCTTGAATGGTGCGTTCCGTCTGTCCATCGGTCTGCGGATGATAAGCAGTACTCAACCTCAGTTGGGTCCCTAATGCTCTTTGAAAGGATTCCCAAAACTTAGATGTAAACTTGGGATCACGATCACTGACAATACTCGTAGGAACTCCGTGCAGCTTCACAATCTCCTGCAGATAGATTCTAGCAAGCCTTTCTGTATCATATGTGGTTCTAACACGCAAGAAATGAGCTGACTTCGTTAAACGATCGACAATCACCCAGATAGAATCATATCCTTCTCGCGTCCGAGGGAGTCCAACTACAAAATCCATCGAAATACTGTCCCATTTCCATTCGGGAATCTCCAAAGGTTGCAGGAGTCCCGACGGTTTCTGATGTTCGTACTTCACCTTCTGACAAGTTAAGCATCGAGATACATACTCCGCAATATCACGCTTCATACCCGGCCACCAAAATGAGGTCTTCAAATCATGATACATCTTCGTGGATCCAGGATGAACTGCATACTTACCCTTGTGAGCCTCCTGTAAAACTTCTTGCTTCAACACTTCGTTCGGCACAACCAGCCGTCCTTGAAATCTCCAAACATCAAACTCATCCTTTACAACATCTTGGTTACCAACCAAATCACTGACTAACTCTTCATCTTTCTGAGCCTCCTTAATTCTACTGATCAATTCATTCTCCACCTTTATATTTCCCAATCTTATGCTGTTCCCTCTCTCGTCTACCGATAAGTTCAAGTCTCGAAAGGCCTCAAACAACTTCAATTCTTCCATCATCAGAGTTGCAGTGTGTAGAGTCTTCCTGCTCAGGGCGTCAGCTACCACGTTCGCCTTTCCGGGATGGTACTTAAGGTCAAAATCGTAGTCCTTCAGAAATTCCATCCACCGACGTTGCCGCATATTCAGCTCCTTCTGATCGAACAAGTACTTCAAACTCTTATGATCGCTGAACACGTCAAACTGCGAACCATACAAGTGGTGCCTCCAGATTTTAAGTGCGAACACTATAGCTGCTAACTCCAAATCGTGCGTAGGATAATTTTCTTCGTGAGGCTTCAGTTGTCGAGATGCATAAGCTACTGCCATATGATCCTGCATCAACACGCATCCAAGTCCTTTCAGCGATGCATCGCAGTAAACTTCGAACCTTCGAGTAGGATCCGGAATCGTGAGTACGGGAGCACTCGTTAATCTGCTCTTTAGCTCCAAGAAACATTCTTCACAAGCTTCAGTCCACTCAAAAGGCTTGTCCTTCCGAGTGAGACGAGTGAGGGGTTGCACTATCTGAGAGAAGTTCTGGATAAACCTTCGATAGTATCCGGCAAGACCTAAGAAACTTCGTACTTCGGTGACAGTCTTGGGTCGTTCCCAATTCATGACAGCTTCAACTTTGCTGGGGTCCACCGCGATACCTTCTGATGAAATGACATGGCCCAGAAACTGGACCTCTTTAAGCCAAAACTCGCACTTCGACCATTTTGCGTACAACTGCTTCTCCTTCAAGACTTGCAAGACAATCCTCAGATGTTCCGCGTGCAGCTCTTCATTAGCCGAGTAAATCAGGATGTCGTCGATAAACACAATTACGAACTGATCAAGAAACGGGCGGAAGATGCGGTTCATGTAGTCCATGAATACCGCTGGAGCATTCGTAAGTCCGAATGGGATCACCTGATATTCATAGTGC
>JAVKPL010002769.1:0-103277 GCA_032173675.1 Gastrolobium villosum
ATTGGAGCTGACTTGTGAGCTCCAAGAGCACCATTGTTGGCTGCTCAAAGCTTGGGGTAAGTTCCTACACCTTTGATCTTAAGTTTTAATGCTTAAAGTTGGTGTCTTGGCATGTAAAAGATTAAAATGAAGTAACCAACACCTAAATGAACTTGTATATGCTTAAAGATGCATGCTTTAACGTGTACATGTGTTAAAAGTTGGACCTTTGGGATGGATATTCACGAAATGCAGAAACTGCATTCTGTCGTGAGATATCCGGATATTTGTCGAACAGATATCCGGATATCAGTATCCGGATATGGTATCCGGATATTGATATCCGGATATGGGATCTGGGTATCCGGATATGACATATCCGGATATGTCCAGTGTGATATCCGGATATGGCATATCCGGATATGCCCCTTCTGATATCCGGATATCCTGGGTTCTGCGCAGACAGTAGCTGTACTGTGTGAACAGTAAGCTATGGGGTGTGTGTGGACCCTAGTTTAAGGAAGTTGAACTTCTGTAATAAAAGGACTAAGTCAGAATCATATGATTAAGGGCTTATGGCTTTGTTGGAAGCCTTAAGACGTAAAACGTAAAGGAAAGGCGTAGTCTTTAAGTTGTATGCATGTTGTGCATTAATATTGACTTGATAAATGGTCCATATCAGATTGTGATACTGCTGGTTGAGGACTAGTGAGTGGTTGGACTCTTGGCTTGGATAGCTAGCTTGCAAGGTAAGCTTTTGTGTCCTCGGTTTAGCCATTTTGATGTTCCACCATGTCCCATGGGGATGGGTTTATGCATGCTGTGTTACATGCTTTGATTATTTTGGAAATGCTGTTGAGCCGTTTATATGTAATGAGCTATTATGATATGCATGTGGTGTCCACCTAGACGGCAATCCTGAGTATGTAGTACATACAAGATGGAGAAGCATGTGGGTGAGGTGCAGGTAGTATCCATGTACTCATGTAGGCATAGACGTATTCCTACATTTCTCTGGCCAGTAGATTTGAAAGCACACATGACATGATTAATTGCTGCATCGCATGATTTTAGAACTTATACTGTAATACTGTTTTTAGAACTTATATTACACATGTAAGTGAGCTTGGGGTGGAGACTCCTTGAGGACCCCTTGTCTTACTGAGATTTCTTGTTAGAGATCTCACCCCACGTTTGGGGACGCTTATTTCAGGATCAGGTAATGTTGAGGGCTCAGGTGGCAGGAGGCCAGAGTTGAGCTGATTGATGATATGCTGACTGCTATTATGTTTTCCTACTGTTGTTTATGTTTTCTGCTGAGTTTATGTTATGACTGTTATTGGGCATTGTTGCCTTATTTGGTGAGCATGGGGTTTGTCCATGCCACATGGTTTGACTATTGCCTTTTGGTTTAATGCTGTAATTAAAGTATCAGGATTTTGACCCAGGCTACTTGTGTAGACCTGTGGCTTTAGATACTCACTTATATTTATGTACGAGGTTTTCAGTTAGTGGTCTTGCAATTTACATACAGGCAGTATTTTTATGAAAATGATTAAGTAATCAAGCTGGTTAAGTTAATGACGTCATAAATGAATTAAAGAAAAAGTTATTCCGCATTTTAATTAAGCGTGGCTTAATACGATAGTGTGTTAACAATCCGGGTTAACACGGGCTGTTACATTTTATGGTATCAGAGCACTTTCTAGGGAAAAGCCTGTATGTATTGCAATAACTTAGGATGTGTCGTTGCGTGTCTACTTTGCGTTCACTCTGACTGGTGTGCGTTACGATAATGCATATGTGACCACATGGCGTGGGCCTGATCAACTCATTCTTTGTGTAACTTGTGCAGAGTCATGGTGCCACCGAGGAGGAACACGAGTACGAGCGAGGATCAGACGGATCCTGTCCTGGCTGCATTAGCTGAGATGCAGGCGGCCCGACTAGCCGACCAGGAAGCCACGAGGCTGGCAAACCGGGCGATGCTGGACGCAATTCGAGATGCGAACCGGCAAACCACGGCAGAGGTTCTGGAGGAGAACCGGATGGCCAACATGACTATGATGAGGGTCATGTTGGAGGAGTTAAGGGCTGGTCCTGCTGCGGGCCAGGGTCCTCCACCACCTCCACCGCCGCCACCGCCTCCACCTCCGCCTAGTCAACAGGAGGACACCCAGAGTCAGATGGGTGAGTGTAGTCATTTGACGGGGGCTATGCAGACTATCCCCGTACTTGCTGAGGATCGTGACGAGATCGATCGCCGGCTGAATGCTTTCCGCAAGCATAAGCCACCTTCATTCGACGGATCGTATGACCCCATTGCTGCTGCTAGATGGCTTCAGGCGCTAGACAAGATTTTCCAGATCATGCAGTGCACCGATCCGCAGAAGCTGCTGTTCGCCACGTACATGCTGGAGGGCGAGGCCCATGAGTGGTGGACCAACCTTTCTCAGGTCTACGAGATGCAGGGTCATGTGATGACGTGGCCATTCTTCGAGGAGAGTTTCTTGGGCCAGTATTTTCCTTACGACTCTCAGGAGAGGAAGCAAGGAGAGTTTGATCGATTGGTTCAGGGCTCGTTGTCTGTCGACGAGTACCTGGCCAAGTTTAATGAGCTGGTGAAGTTTTCACACTTCAGGATGGCGAGGCCTACTCCTACATTCTTGGCTGCTAAGTTCCGCAGGGGACTTAATGAGGATATTGCTGGTTACTTAGCTGGGTCTGCATCCAGAGATTTTGGGACACTGGTCCAGCAGTGTCGTGATATTGAGGATTTCTACAGCACGAGTAAGGCCAAGAAGGCCAAGATGGAGGTACCACAGGGTACCGGCGGTTCCACTCCCTGGAAGAGTAAAAATTTTGCGAACAAGGGCAAGGGCAAGCAGATGGCGGCTAAGCAAGCGCCAAATCAGTTTAGAAAGACTGCTACTCCGGGGAATGCCGCTAGACCTCCTGCTCCCAGATGTTCGGGATGCGGGAAGTCACATTTTGGGCCGTGTTCTACCGGGCAGCTGATATGCTTCCAGTGTGGCAAGGAGGGCCACTATTCCAGAGATTGTCCGACGGCGAGAGTTGCTGCAGTGCAGGCTGTGCCATTGCAGATGGTTCCTACCGGGGCACCAGCAGTGCCACCTACTACGGGGCGTGTGTATACGTTGGATCGTCAGCAGTCGGACAGAGCTCCGAACCTGGTCAGAGGTACTGTTACCATTGGTGGTTCAGCTGTTGATGTTTTGTTTGATTCCGGGGCAACGCACTCTTTTGTTGCTACCCCTATTGCTGTGGGGCTTGAGTTGCCCAGTGATGTGCTTTCTCCACCGATGCGGGTGACCACCGCCACAGGAGAAAAATGTTTGACCTCCACTGTTCACCGCGATGTAGCGTTTCAGTGGGATGGCCGTGACTTCTCGGTAGATCTGATAGGATTACCGATGGCCAACCTTCAGATTATTTTGGGCATGGATTGGTTGTCCAGAAACTGCGCAATGATTGATTGCTGTGCCAAGAAAGTGGTGATGTCTCCGGGTGGGTCCACAGCCAGTTCCTCACCGTTCATTTCAGTCCTGCAGGCGAGGAGGGCCTTGAGAGCAGGGGCATTTGGCTATGTCATGTTGGGAGGTTTGGTGAGTGGGACACAGGAGGATCTCACTGGCATTCCTGTGGTGAGGGAATTCCTCGAGGTGTTTCCTGAAGAGATTCCTGAGTTTCCTCCACAGAGGGAGATAGAGTTCTCCATCGACTTATTGCCTGGTGTGGGGCCTATATCGTTGGCTCCATACCGGATGTCGCCACCAGAGTTGGCGGAGCTGAAGAAGCATATCGAGGAGCTTTCAGCAAAAGATTTTATTCGGCCGAGTGTGTCTCCCTGGGGAGCACCGGTCATTTTTGTTAAAAAGAAAGATGGGACCATGCGGTTGTGCACCGACTACAGACAGTTGAACAAGGTGACAATCAAGAACAAGTATCCTCTTCCACGCATTGATGATTTGCTGGATCAGCTCAGGGGTGCTTGTGTGTATTCCAAGATTGATCTCCGGTCCGGTTATCATCAGATACGGGTTAAGCCGGAGGATGTCCCAAAGACAGCGTTTCGCTCGAGGTACGGGCACTATGAGTACTTGGTGATTCCGTTTGGACTCACCAATGCACCCGCAGTGTTCATGGACTACATGAACAGAATCTTCCAGCCGTACCTGGATCAGTTTGTGATCGTCTTCATTGATGACATTTTGATCTACTCCAAGACGGAGGAGGAGCATACCGAGCATTTGAAGATTGTGTTGCAAGTGCTAAAAGAGAAAAAGCTATATGCTAAACCGTCAAAATGCGAGTTTTGGCTCAAGGCGGTTAAATTTCTGGGTCATGTAATTTCTGCTAATGGAGTTGCAGTTGATCCTAACAAGATTGAGGCCGTAATGGATTGGGAGAGGCCCAAGACGGTTACAGAAGTAAGAAGCTTCCTGGGTTTGGCAGGTTACTATCGGAGGTTCATAGAAGGATTCTCCAAGATGGTGCTACCGATGACTCGCCTTACCCGGAAGGAGACTCCATTCGTGTGGACACATGAGTGTGAGGAGTGTTTCCAGGAGTTGAAGGAGAGACTGACTACTGCTCCTGTGTTAGTCCTTCCTGATCCTGCGGAGCAATTCGAGTTGTACTGCGATGCCTCTGGTAAAGGACTTGGCTGTGTGCTGATGCAGAAAGGGAAAGCGGTTGCTTACGCTTCAAGACAGTTGAAACCTCATGAGGAGAACTACCCGACTCACGACTTGGAGTTGGCAGCCATTGTTTTTGCTTTCAAGATTTGGAGGCATTACCTGTTTGGCATGAAGTTTGCTGTATTCAGTGATCACAAGAGCCTGAAGTACCTGTTCGACCAGAAGGAGTTGAACATGAGACAGCGTAGATGGATGGAGTTCTTGAAGGACTACGACTTTGAGTTGAGGTATCATCCTGGCAAGGCCAATGTGGTAGCCGATGCTCTGAGTCGGAAATCCGTGAGCTTATCCAGCTTAATGATGAACGACTACGAGATGATCGAGAAGTTCAGAGACTTGAGAGTGAACTCCTTGTTTGGGGGCGCACTGCTCGAAATGGAAACAGCAGAAGTGATCAATGAGCTGATGGAAAAGATCAAAGAGGCGCAAGTGCAAAGAGAATGCCTTGATTACGTGAAGAACCAGGACGGTGTGTCTTGGAACGATGACGGATTGCTGCTGTTCCAGAAGAGGATTGTTATTCCTCGAGGGCCATTGACCGAAGAGGTTATGGCAGAGGCTCATAAGGGCCGGTTCACTATCCACCCTGGTGCTACGAAAATGTATCAGGACTTGAAAAGGAATTTTTGGTGGCCGGGCATGAAGAAGGACATAGCGGTCTACGTGTCCAAGTGTTTGATATGTCAGAAAGTGAAGATCGAGCACCAGAAACCGTCTGGTAAACTTCAACCTCTGGAGATTCCACAGTGGAAGTGGGAGAGTATTTCCATGGACTTCGTGGTGGGATTGCCCAAAACTCAGGCTGGTTGTGACTCTATCTGGGTCATTGTGGACAGATTGACCAAGTCTGCCCATTTTCTTCCAGTGAAGGCGAGCTTCACTACAGAGCAGTTGGCCAAGCTATATGTCCGCGAGATTGTGAGGCTTCACGGGGTGCCCGAGAGTATCATCAGTGATAGGGACCCGAAGTTCACATCTCGGTTCTGGGAGGCGCTGCAGGAGGCTTTTGGTACGCAGTTGAGATTGAGTACCGCCTATCACCCTCAGACTGACGGACAGACTGAGCGGACCATCCAGACATTGGAGGACATGTTGAGAGCTTGCACGTTGGAGCAGGGTTCTGCATGGGATAGGTACCTTCCGTTGGTTGAATTCTCGTACAACAACAGTTTTCATGCTAGTCTGGGCATGGCACCCTACGAGGCGCTGTACGGTAGGAGGTGTCGGACTCCTACTTGCTGGTCTGAGGTTGGAGATAAAGAGCTTTTCGGCTTGGACTTTGTCCAAGATACTACCCTACAGATCCAGATGATCAGGGAAAAGTTGAAGCAGGCGCAGAATCGTCAGAAGAGCTACTATGATGTCAAGCATCGACCACTGGAGTTCAGTGAGGGTGAGCACGTGTTTGTGAAACTTTCACCTGTCACCGGTGTTGGACGGGCACTCGGCGTGAGGAAGTTGAGCCCGCGATTCATTGGGCCCTACCAGATCCTTGGTAGAGTAGGACCAGTTGCCTATCGACTCGCCTTACCTCTGAACCTCGCCAACATCCACGACGTGTTTCACGTGTCTCAGCTTCGGAAGTACATAGCCGATCCTTCGCACGTGGTGCAGCCGGATGACGTGGAGGTTCGGGAGAACCTAAAGACTCCCGTCGGACCACTCAAGCCGTCTTTGGGATGGATATTCACGAAATGCAGAAACTGCATTCTGTCGTGAGATATCCAGATATCTGTCGAACAGATATCCGGATATCAGTATCCGGATATGGTATCCGGATATTGATATCCGGATATGGGATCTGGGTATCCGGATATGACATATCCGGATATGTCCAGTGTGATATCCGGATATGGCATATCCGGATATTCCCCTTCTGATATCCGGATATCCTGGGTTCTGCGCAGACAGTAGCTGTACTGTGTGAACAATAAGCTATGGGGTGTGTGTGGACCCTAGTTTAAGGAAGTTGAACTTCTGTAATTAAAGGAACTAAGTCAGAATCATATGATTAAGGGCTTATGGCTTTGATGGAAGCCTTAAGACGTAAAACGTAAAAGAAAGGCGTAGTCTTTAAGTTGTATGCTTGTGATGCATTTATATTGACTTATTATGGTCCATATCAGATTGTGATACTGCTGGTTGTGGACTAGTGAGTGGTTGGACTCTTGGCTTGGATAGCTAGCTTGCAAGGTAAGCTTTCGTGTCCTCGGTTTAGCCATTTTGATGTTCCACCATGTCCCATGGGGATGGGTTTATGCATGTTGTGTTACATGCTTTGATTATTTTGAAATGCTGTTGAGCTGTTTATATGTAATGAGCTATTATGATATGCATGTGGTGTCCACCTATACGGTAAGCCTGAGTATGTAGTACATACAAGATGGTGAGGCTGTGGTGAGGTACAGGTAGCGTCCTGGTACTCATGTAGGCATAGACGTATTCCTACATTTCTCTGGCCAGTAGATTTGATATGCACACATGACATGATTAATTGCTGCATCGCATAGTTTTGGAACTTATATTGTAAATACTGTTTTAGAACTTATATTACACATGTAAGTGAGCTTGGGGTGGAGACTCCTTGAGGACCCCTTGTCTTACTGAGATTTCTTGTTAGAGATCTCACCCCACGTTTGGGGACGCTTATTTCAGGATCAGGTAATGTTGAGGGCTCGGGTGGCAGGAGGCCAGAGCTGAGTTGATTTGATGATATGCTGACTGCTGTTTTTATTTCCGACTGTTGTTTATGTTTTCTGTTGAGATTATGTTATGACTGTTATTGGGCTTTGTTGCCTTATTTGGTGAATGTAAGAACCCGCACCGCTAATTAAGGTAATTAGTAAACTAATTATGATAATTAGGAAATAATTCCATAATTGACCTTAATAATTATTAATGGCTTAGATATTTATATTGAGTGAGTAAAAATGCTGAAAGTCGCTTTTTGGAAGAAAAGCGCAGATACCGGTTCTGCTACTCGGTATAAATGCGTACCGGAAAAGTATCCCGGAAAATTATAACGAACGCATGATAATTACTAGAATATTATGTAGGACTTGTAAAACAAGTTTCAAGTCAAAATGACGTAATCTGATGCCAGAACTGATACTGGCTATGGAAAAGCGCGTACCGGAAAGGTGCTCCGAAAAATAAAATAAAAATATGACAAATCTTAGAAAAATGCGTAGGTCTAGAATCCGAAGTTTGGGATCAATATCTTTTACTTTGCGATTAAGGCTAATACTGCGCGTGTGTAGCCTTGTGCCTATAAATAGACATTTTTGGCACACAACCCTAGACATTCTTATTTCCTACGTGGGTTTTGGGTGGCTGCAGCTTGCCTCCTTTCTTCCTCCCTTCATCCTTGGCCATTTGGCTTGAAAGTTGCCACCTTTAGCCTTAATCCTTCCTCTTTCACCATGGAAACACTTGAGTGAGTGCATTGTAAGGGGTTGTGGTCTTGTTTCTGAGGGTGTTGCTGTTTGAAGGAGAGTGTGAGGCTGAGTTCCTTCCTTGGCTTGGTTGGGAGTCTTGTTCTTGAGTGGTGAAGCCTCAAGAAGCTTTCTTTGTGAGGAAAGGTCCTTGCTTGGGTGACATTTTCGTGCACCTTGAGGTCTGTATATTGGAGCTGACTTGTGAGCTCCAAGAGCACCATTGTTGGCTGCTCAAAGCTTGGGGTAAGTTCCTACACCTTTGATCTTAAGTTTTAATGCTTAAAGTTGGTGTCTTGGCATGTAAAAGATTAAAATGAAGTAACCAACACCTAAATGAACTTGTATATGCTTAAAAATGCATGCTTTAACGTGTACATGTGTTAAAAGTTGGACCTTTGGGATGGATATTCACGAAATGCAGAAACTGCATTCTGTCGTGAGATATCCGGATATTTGTCGAACAGATATCCGGATATCAGTATCCGGATATGGTATCCGGATATTGATATCCGGATATGGGATCTGGGTATCCGGATATGACATATCCGGATATGTCCAGTGTGATATCCGGATATGGCATATCCGGATATGCCCCTTCTGATATCCGGATATCCTGGGTTCTGCGCAGACAGTAGCTGTACTGTGTGAACAGTAAGCTATGGGGTGTGTGTGGACCCTAGTTTAAGGAAGTTGAACTTCTGTAATAAAAGGACTAAGTCAGAATCATATGATTAAGGGCTTATGGCTTTGTTGGAAGCCTTAAGACGTAAAACGTAAAGGAAAGGCGTAGTCTTTAAGTTGTATGCATGTTGTGCATTAATATTGACTTGATAAATGGTCCATATCAGATTGTGATACTGCTGGTTGAGGACTAGTGAGTGGTTGGACTCTTGGCTTGGATAGCTAGCTTGCAAGGTAAGCTTTTGTGTCCTCGGTTTAGCCATTTTGATGTTCCACCATGTCCCATGGGGATGGGTTTATGCATGCTGTGTTACATGCTTTGATTATTTTGGAAATGCTGTTGAGCCGTTTATATGTAATGAGCTATTATGATATGCATGTGGTGTCCACCTAGACGGCAATCCTGAGTATGTAGTACATACAAGATGGAGAAGCATGTGGGTGAGGTGCAGGTAGTATCCATGTACTCATGTAGGCATAGACGTATTCCTACATTTCTCTGGCCAGTAGATTTGAAAGCACACATGACATGATTAATTGCTGCATCGCATGATTTTAGAACTTATATTGTAATACTGTTTTTAGAACTTATATTACACATGTAAGTGAGCTTGGGGTGGAGACTCCTTGAGGACCCCTTGTCTTACTGAGATTTCTTGTTAGAGATCTCACCCCACGTTTGGGGACGCTTATTTCAGGATCAGGTAATGTTGAGGGCTCAGGTGGCAGGAGGCCAGAGTTGAGCTGATTGATGATATGCTGACTGCTATTATGTTTTCCTACTGTTGTTTATGTTTTCTGCTGAGTTTATGTTATGACTGTTATTGGGCATTGTTGCCTTATTTGGTGAGCATGGGGTTTGTCCATGCCACATGGTTTGACTATTGCCTTTTGGTTTAATGCTGTAATTAAAGTATCAGGATTTTGACCCAGGCTACTTGTGTAGACCTGTGGCTTTAGATACTCACTTATATTTATGTACGAGGTTTTCAGTTAGTGGTCTTGCAATTTACATACAGGCAGTATTTTTATGAAAATGATTAAGTAATCAAGCTGGTTAAGTTAATGACGTCATAAATGAATTAAAGAAAAAGTTATTCCGCATTTTAATTAAGCGTGGCTTAATACGATAGTGTGTTAACAATCCGGGTTAACACGGGCTGTTACAGTGAGCATGGGGTTTGTCCATGCCACATGTTTGACTTTGGTCTTTTAGGTTAATGTTGTAACTAAAGTATCAGGATTTTGACCCAGGCTACTTGTGTAGACCTGTGGCTTTAGATACTCACTTATTATATTTATGTTCGAGGTATTCAGTTGGTTGTCTTGCAATTTACATACAGGCAGTATTTTTATGAAAATGATTAAGTAATCAAGTTGGCTAAGTTAATGTCGTCATAATTGAATTAAAGAAAAAGTTATTCCGCATTTTAATTAAGCGTGGCTTAATACGATAGTGTGTTAACAATCCGGGTTAACACGGGCTGTTACAATGTTGATGTTGATGATGTAATTTTGTTACAATTGAAAATTGAATTGGAAAAAAAAAATCATTTTGAAAAGCTCACACCCCTGCCGCCCAGGCCAATAAAAAAAATAAGAGTAAAATGATGGAGGACTTAAAGAAAAATTCATAGTTCTTGGCATAAAAATCTTACCACAAGAGCTGCGAAAGAGCTGATGATTCCAAATATTAGAACCCCATTAACTGCACCAATAAAGCGCTGGCTACAGATTCCAATTGAGTCTTGTCAATTAGAGCTACAAGAAGTTAAATATTTCATTTAAGCTCCACTTCTTTTTTCTTTGTTAGTTTTCCATAGGCCATCTATAGATCTTTCGTAAGGTTAAATACTGTGAAGATTAACTGAGATCTGTAACTGTATACTTTTACATTATGAAGAAAATTTACACATGTGGAACATCAAGCAAGTAAAATTTACATGAAAAGACCATGTGAAGCACATGACAAATGTATACGTAGTTACAAACATAGAAAAACTGTGGCATGCAAGATTCATCCCACTAGTCGAGACATGTTAATAGTTTTTTTTATTACTAACTTTCATGATGATCATTTGATCTAATAAAAGGATATAACTTGACAGTATGTAAATTTAGATCAAGAAAGCATGAAGAAAGCCAAACTAACCTTCCGAAGAAGCATATGCCTCCAGAAATCAATGAAAATAAAGTAGCACTTAGCCATCTGCGACCAAAATGCTAGAATCAGCCCCTAACAAGCTTTTAAGGTTCACATAGAATCCCAAAGATATAGTTGGGTCACATAAGAATAAAACTAGGAGGAATTGGTTCATTAAGAATTTATGCATCAGTTAAGGCAGAGTTAGTGGCTTGTACATGGGAATGCCAAGAAAATTTGTCAAGATATCTGAAGAACGGGCCACATAGGCAACAAGAAGGGCATAATGGATGAATATGTATGACCAACTGCAAGAAAATGACAATTACTATCAAATATTTTTTAAACAATGAAATGAAATTACATGAGATCATAACAAAAAGTAGCTAAAATAATATATTATATACATTTACAAAAGAATTAAAAACTGCAGGGCTAACAAGAAATAAAGGTTTCTTAATAATGTAATCAATTATATGGTGGTGCTAGTAACAAAAGTGTAAAGAACCTTGAGATACACCACCGCAAAAGCTAGCTCTAAGGGTGGGAGTGCCCAAGGCCTTTTAAACTCCATATTAGTTGCCCATACAACCAATGTGGGACTATATATCTCAACACGCCCCCTCACACAAGAGCCCACTAGGCTTGAAGCAACATACAAGCCCACCTACATGTGGAAATTCCACTACTGCATTAAAGAACCTGATACACCACCCCAAAAGCTAGCTCTAAGGGTGGGAGTGCCCAAGGCCTTATAAACTCCACATTAGTTGCCCATACAACCAATGTGAGACTATATATCTCAACAAAAAGTTGTAGTTTTAAGTTAGTATTTTTATATCTACAAAGCATTGACTGCTTCTGCACACCCTCTCTTGCAGCATTGCGTTTCACAAGAGACAGCTCACTTAGAAAGCATTCCTTTTTACTACTGAATTAATGCCTTCTTAAATCAATTTTAGGATGTTGACATAGTGCACCTGAGTTCTAAGCCATATTATGCATGTTGACTTCCATAGTTCACATGCACAAAATATACAAAAATGATTCACGAACTTACCATGAAATTTGAACCCCTGCTGTCCCTAAAGTTCTTCTGGCCATTGATACCTGAACTTAATCAAGTTACTAATAACCTAAATAGGTAGAGTAGAAAGCTAAAAATTATCAGAAGAACAAAAACTCAACAGTAGAACACACAATTTTAAGTTTTCAAAATTTCTAAGATATGCATCCTTTTCTACATATCCATCTTTCTTTCATAAGAAATATATTATACATATCCAAAATCATGATAAAAGCAATACTTCACTAAGTCAGGATTTATTTGACATAATTTAGGAATTAGGGTGCAGTGGTCAAACACAGGCTACTATATATCTGGATTGTAGTATCTTTGCTTTAAGGAGTTAAGAAATAATCTTACTTTTACATCTGTAAAATCTAAGCAAGCATTAAGCAAGCAAGAGTAAGCAGTAGAATGAGTTACCAATGATACACCACCAGAACCCAGTTCACACATGGTTCTGACATTTACTTCAGCGATGAGCAAACCTGTCACAACCTGCCAGAGTTCTCATCAGATATGATCATGTGTGTTCCTTTTTGTGTGAAAAAAAGTAAAGTCTAGGTACATAACTTTCTGATAGAAAATTGAGGTTATAAACTATTGTGTTCTTGTAACAGTAACATTGGAAGCTTGTGAAATCTAATTTAGTTAGCATTGCTGCCATGACAAATCTTGATACTATTTAGGTAGGACATGCGCTTCCTCTCTCAATATTGAGTTTTATTATTTGGAAATGATGCATAATAGACAATGATTATTACCATGAATATCCAACAAAGAATGCAAGTAACTGCAGATGCTAAAAAGCCAGCTTCTTGTGTCACTGCAGGAATTGCAAGGATCCCTGCACCCACCTGTGATATTTCTTTGCATTTGAGGGAAATAATGGCGATAAATAATGCTTGAATCAATACAAATAAAAAAATCATCAAAAAGGGAAAAGTAGTCATAAGTTTTGCAGCAATGAATATGGAATAATAAAATTTAACAATGAGGAAAGATATTTTAAGCTTCCCATGTGAGCATTCTCACCTTGAATTATCTTCAAAACAAAGGGCATATCTTACCATTTACATCAAGACTGATATTTGATAACCATTGTTCAAACCTAGTAATTAATACTATGCTCATAATTTTAATGTAATAACTAAACTAAAGTATTGGTAAAGTTGTTCATTTGTTTCCCTTTTTATTTAATAAACTGGTTTGAAGACCAATACAAAATTTTGCTGAAAAGAAAAAGAAAGAGCAAAACTGGCTCACCGTGGTGCCTGCAACCAGGAAAATTGCACTAGATAAGCTTCCTGACAATATTAACACAATGAAAAAGAAAAAATGAATAATTTTACTCTGAAGAAAGATAATAATAAAAGGGGAAGGAATTTTAAGGACACAGACTTCACAATTGCAAATATAAACAGAAGAGAAAAGAAGTGTGCAATGAAAAAACCAGGTTCCCTCTTCAAAGTGGCTTGGTTAAGGTTTGAGAACAAGCGCTCAAATTCAAATGCTTGTTGTTGTTCTTCTTCTTGTTGAGCAGATTGGGACTGCCTCTCTAAGAAGCATTTGTGGAGGTTTCTCCTCAAAGAACAAGGAAGATACACAGAAGTTAATAAGCTGGATTGAAGAGTGGTTTGGTGAAATGGATGAACCTTCCATAATTGTAGCTTCTGTTTTCTTGGTTGTATCACATGAGTTGGAATGTGGAAGAAAGTAGAAGAAGAAGAAGAAGACAACATCAACATTTTATTATATGTTTTTCTACATCAATTGAACATTCTTTTTGGAGTGGCAAATTTGAATAAAAAACATGTCCATGCAATGGTTGTTAAAGTTGTAAGTTTAACTGTTACTGACAACAATGAAACACTATATCCACCTCTAGTTCCATAGAGATAATGTGGGCCATAGTCAATAATAATAATAATAGTAATAATAATAATAATAATGTGTTGTCAAACACACAAGGCCCTAGTTGTGCAATGAAGTCATTTTCAATTTAAAGCCAAATAACTTCTAGAAATTGTTAGAAATAAACACTTACCGCAAAACATATCAAGAAAACTATATTTATAATTGATTTAATTTAGAATCAGTTAGTAGTTTGCTGAAGCTCCAACCTCAAAGTAACCAACCTAACAGTTATCCATGGTTTCCTCTCATTTTCTTTGCGTTAACCATTTCTTCCCCGCTTCTCGGAGTTATTTCAAAAACATCAATTTTCAATTAAGACCAAATATGTTATTCAGTTATAAGTCAAAAGTTTCAGTTTCAGAGAAACAGGTGGTTAGAGACAGAACCATCAATTTTCTTTGTCACTGATTAATGAAACGTGAAACCCCTGCGCCTACAAACCAGTGGCAGACGGCCCTTCCTGAATCAACGAGCATACCCACAAGCTTTGCACTAGTTCCGATTGGTGGAGCATCCTCAGCCTCCAGGTTGTGTGATGGATCATGTGTTGCTAAGGGAACACCCTCGTCTATTGCAGATCCTAATTTTCAAATCACAAATGTCCCACACCGCCCTCATCCATTCCCGGGTCCTGCATGTGACACACCCCTGTGTACAGTGTTCTGAGGTTCTTGGTGTTGTGGTTCCCTATACACTGAGTGCTAAGCCACCCTTGCCTAAGCCACCAGATTCAACTTGTGCAATGGTTTGTGACCCTAATTTGGCTACGCAGAGATTATTTTGTTATGCCCGCAAGATGTTTGTTGAAATGGCTAACCATGATGATATTATTGAAGACATTGTTGGTTGCATCTTTTATGAAAATGATTCGAAGGTGTACAAGGGAGTGAAAATATGCCAGAGAGATTTCATTGGTATCAACGCTGCAAAATTCAGGAAAGATTTTTCTGGTTATTGCAATGAGATTACTTTCAGCATTTCCTTTCATATACATGCTGATATATATCTTGTTAAGCATGCTACTCAATTCTATATTCACTCAAGCTCAACACCAGCTCTAAGGTTCGTCTTTGACCCCGGTGGACATGACATTCAACCTCGAGGACGAGGTTGGTTTGAAGAGCGATGGAATGTAACGAACCAAAATGATGAATCAGACCTAGCTCGTAATAGGGAAAACAACCTAAGAAAGAGGAATCAACCCAGCTATTTGGAAGATTATGTTTTGGGCTAAAATCCATGAGGCCATTAATGCTTTATAGTTGGTGACACATATCATCATTAATTATCGTAATTAAGATTATGTTTTGGGCTAAAATCTATGAGGCCATTAATTTTATATAGTTGGTGACACCTGTCATCATTAATTATCGTAATTTCTCATTTTTATATAATGCAACTACTAGTATAAATAGCCTATGAAATGAGAATAATGGATATGAATATATCAGAAAATTATTACAATTTCTCATCTCTCCCTTACTCTTTCTCTCTCAATTCCCTCTTCTCCTCCTCTTATCTTTCTGCAATATCTTTCTGCAATCTTCTTCTTCTGTAGCATCGGCTACGATATATACTTGGCTGAAAAAAGAGAGAAATAAACATAAGCAAACAAGAATTCGGGACTGAGACCAGTTATGATCGGATAAGTGGCTTCAGCTGATTTCTTTAAAAAATAAAAATTCAATCCAAACGTCAACGTTGATAACAAAATGGTATTACTCGTCAAAGCAACCATCTATATGACTTGAGTAATGGTTTAAACGTACCCTTATCGATTTAAGTTAAACCACTTGAGCAATTGCAGAGCAACCATCTTTACGGTTGTCGTAGATGGTTAGCCTAAAGAAGCTTCAACTTTAGAAGTTGGTCATCCATTCTTTAATTCTTACAATTTTTTTAACGTTTGTTATTCACTTTAACTGTTTTTAATATCTCCCTAAATTATAAATTAATCCAGTAATATGCCTGTGTTTCATTAATGCAGTTAGACCTATATTCTAATATAAATATAGAGAAAAACTACTCTTATATTGCATAAGAATAATTTTATCTCCTACACACCCATTAAAAAACATGACATTTTTTTATTTTTTCTTTAAATGGCGAGTCCCACCACATATGTGTCATAACATGAGAGAAGATCTCTCCTTCAACATAAAATTCAATGAACCATAAATATAACATTGCTGCAGCCACAAAACTAATAAGTAAAAACTAAGAAAACAGTGGCTGCAGCTTAAAAAGGTACCGGCTTGTTAGTGGATGAGTAGCGAGAGTGAACGTTAATGTGCGTGTGTGCAAAGTATTTTTAGATGCTTACTCCCATTATCACCAATAATCATCAACTGTAGAATCATAAGAACCAACATCAAATCCACACACACATCTCGGTCTTTCTTTCATTTTATTCATTCACTTTCTCTCGTCTCATTCTACAGAGAAGGAGAAGAAACAAACTGTCTCGGTAAACTAAAAAGATCTTTCCCTTCAAATGGAGAACTCCACTCCCGAGAACCAGCGGCAGATGTTTCGGCAGAAGCTACCCCACCATCTTGCAATCCAGGCATGGGAACAACGTTGTTCCCATTAGATACTGATCTCATTGACGGTTGAGCAACAACTCCAGAAGCATTTGAGTCATACATATGAGTACTACGATTTGAAAAAGGTGAAAGTCCTAGCCATAAAGCATTTGACCTTGGTGAAGATATACCTCTATCCAGGGACCAGTCTATGTTGGTATAATCGAACTGCATTGACCCACCAGTGTTCCAGTCTACAGGAGAAGATGCCCCAGATGTGGCTGCTGATCCTAGCCCGGAAAAGAGTCCAAGAGAAGAAGCAGCAGCAAGCGTTGGCGATGCACCGGTTCTATTCCAAATGCCATTCCCTCGGTTGGTTGCATGTGGATCTACTGAATTGCTAATGCCAGCGACAAACTGTTGTTGAGGTTGATACTGAAGTTGTTGGTACATTTGATTAGAATTGAGATAGTTTGAACTGAGGCTTCTAGTGCTAGGGGCGTGAGATATAAAGCCATTAGACCTCATAGCTTCTACGCTGTTACTTGGATACCAACTGGCAACTATTCCAGGAGGCGATGAACTCATGCTTGTGGCTGGAACCTGCTTTGCATTTACAGTTTGGGGCCGCTGCATCACAATTACCGGTTCTCTAGCTGCTCCAGGTTGAAGGTTCTTATAATCACCTCCAACAGATATGTAGCGAGATTCAGCCTTAGCAGGTAGGGGTGACACCTGCAAAGGTGATGCCAATGAATAAGAAACTGAAGGATTAGAACCCGAACTTGGCCACCTTTTGTCAGCTGGAATGGTAGCCTGTTGTGGCTTTGCCCATTCAGACTTAGGTGGGATTTTCTTTAGAGGTTGCATATTTCTATTACTAGTTTCTGAGGGTACTCCAATCGTAAGCCCTGCCTTTGTATAGTTAAAATCCTTTTCATCTCTTTTGGGTTGATTCGGAGAAGAAAGAGTTTTTGTTTGAGGCCTAGAGCTCTGACTCACAACTACTAACTGCTTGCCATTGTTAATGATAGGAGGATCACCAGTTTCCTCTGACTTTGGTAATGCAGATGGTGGATCATGCTTCAATTCTCTCAAGGCCTCAGCAGTCTTCTCAAGATCACCCTCACAAGTAACTATCACTCGTTCAACTTCCTGTTTTGAGCAACCATACCTGGTTTCCATGTCTGCAATCCGAGCAAGTTCTTCTGATATGTCAATTTTCAAATTGCTCCTACCTAAGTTTTTATCCTTGTGACTATCTGCTTCTTCACCACCTTCAAACAGCCATGCTACTGATTCTTCCACCCTACCTTCGTTCAATATCAGTGCCATTGTTGCCCGTTCATGAGAAAATCCCATTGCCACAAGCTGTTGAGCAAGTGCCTCAAGTTTCCTTGACATAAGATAACCAGTGCACCGCTCATGCAACTCTTGTGCTCGCCTTTCCTTCTGCCGCTGATGTTTTTTCTCATTCTTCTGGCGTATTTTCTCTCGCTTGTCATTATCAGCTCCTGGTACTGATTCCAGTCGGACGGGAGGATTAGAAGTTTTATCTTTTTGATCTTCAGACTCACCAGACCAACTATCATTATTAGAAACAGTGTCATACTCAACACCAGCTACCACTGAGCTTCCAGGATGTTCATCTGTCTCATCTATGTTCCGAAAACGACCATTAGAATGTATGGGTGAGGTAGAAGCTGTTGGTGATGTTTCCAGAGTATGGAATGTTCCTAATAATGGGTTGTATGCACTCGCAGGAATAACAGGTACTGTATTACCAGATCCTGCAGGCTTTGCAGAAGCCTTCTGAGCTTCCTTATTTGCCTTTTTGTCTTTAGACTTGGACCGGGATGCAGGAGACATCTCCTTAGAATGCAATAGCCCTACAACAATTTAAAGAAAAAAAGTTTTAGTACATTATTTTCTAATGGACTACTAAATCAGGAGAGTATTACACGCATGAACGAAGTCAGGGACAAAACCTATAGCCCAAATAACATTCTCTTCACATGACCCTCATGTATTTCTGTTGGCAAACAAGTAAGCACTTACAAGTTGGAGAAACTTGTCAATAATAAAGCAAATGAAAATGAAAACTAACTTCCATTCCCTAGTTTGAAGGATAATAAATAAACTACTAAGGGAAAAAAAAATGAACAAGGGCAAAAAGAAAGTGAACAAGGCAAATGAAAAAAGAATTAGAGAGGAGGATTTCCTCCTTTTACATTTTAATAGATTAGATAAAAAAAAATTAATCACTCAAGGTCTGTCTGTTACGAATAATGTCTAGCTTCATTTATGTGCATGCAATCTCCGGTCCTTTTAATGAGAATTAGGGATTTCAAAAATTAAAAATAACCCATCTGACAACAAAAAAGGTATATCTCTCTCCAAAAACAATGGGCATGGCACAGCATCAAAATTGAGAAGGTTTAGCCTCCATTTGACCAGAAGGAGGCTGATACAACCGGTTCAGATACAGAATTAAACTAAGGAAGAACGCAAGTTTTTGGGTCCAGAAGCAACAACTTCTGTGTTTTCTGAATATGAAATGACTGAAAATTACAATACTGGAATTAAAAGGCTATTACTACTACGACAATAACGAAAGAAAGAAATACAACTCAACACAATTCGAGAGGTGTTGACAGTGGCGGAGCCAGCATGACATGTTAGCAAGTGCCAAAAAATTCAGCCAGTGCCCAAATAACTATGGTTCTTTGGCTACGACCAAAACGTGGCTAATTTTCAAAAAAATTGAAACAAAATTTGCTACGTTTCAAGTGTAACTAAATGAAGGTGGCTAAATAAGCCAGTGCCAAGACACCTGCAGGCCACAACATGGCTCCGCCACTGGGTGTTGATTCTCTCCCAAGTCCAAGTCTAATTTTCCAATCCCCCTCTACATGAGCCTTACCCCTAATATATAACAAACTCCACTAACAAACTTGCACAATGTTCTCACCTATTCCACATCAGCACCCACTCCCTAATTCTAAGAGACTTATCATCTAGAATATTCTTTACAATAGGTGAGTCAGTAGATAGGGGTTGTATCAGAGGCACAACACAAGTTGGTATTTTCTAAACGATTATTGAAAATATGAAATTGATAGCACAGGTATTACAAAATCCAGAATCACTTTTCACGCATGTGTACAGTGCTTCAATCAAGTATAGTACAATATTGAGATTTAAACAATAAAATAAAAAGTAAAGAGAAAGAATATAAAGAACAAACAACATGAGAATGTAAAAAGCCCATATTTTCAGATTATCAACTGCAGGACTAAATACTACCATTTTCCACCATTCTACTTCTAAATTGATGAACATAGTAGAGCAGTCTTGTACGATATCCCCCGCACTATGCACAAGGTTCAAAGAAGGGTCAGACCCATTGTGTGGGTCCATAATAGGAAGCCTCACCTTGCATTTGCAAATTACATGAATCGAACCAGGGAACTGGTGACCTCCGAGTCCAATGCCGACAGCACCAACTGTTGTGCCAGTGTTGCCTTCTAAATTAATCAACATAGTAAATATAGAAAATGATCTTTTGCAGATGGACATAGACGCCAATCCTTATAATCTTAACTCAAACAAAATTTAATATTCTTCCAGAAGGCCATTATGACTCTTTTCCCAATTTTTCACACGTATCAGTCTAACAAAAAAAAAAAAAATCAAAACTTGGGTATCAACCATGATACCACAATTCCCCCAAAAATATGATATGTATATCCAAACAACGAAAAATTTCAACTTCATGGCAAAAACAAACATATTGCCAATGGGTGCTCAATACAAATAAACCTAATACACATCAAATTCGAGATTGAAAAACCGCAATCCCTCTCTAGGATCATCACGAGTCTCACGCGATTCCCTCTCAAGGATCCATTACATTTATCCTTCACCAATCCAAACAGACCCCAAATTCCCAATTCCGTAAAAACCGAAATGAGGAATTCGAATCACCGACTTCCTTCCACGATTGCACTACACCCAAAACCAAACACGCGGTTTATCCCTCCCCGACACAATCAACAACGTAGCAACAGAATATTTGAGATTAAAAGGGGGGAAGGGACCAAAAGAGGGAAAATTGAGAAACAGAGGAAGAATATGAAGAACAAGAACAAACCTCAGGTGTCAGAGAAAGGAACGTTGATGATGATGGAGCGATCGCTGTTGAATGGCAAAAACGTTAAAGAGAGAAAGAGAGAGAGAGATAGGTTTTTCGAGGCTGAAACTGAATTTGGCAGAGTTAGGGTTTTGAAGAAATAGAGATCTGGAAATGAGAAAAACAACGAAACGATTTTTATTTTAAAAAAATACATTAAAAAAAAGGAATTTTATTTTCTAATTACGGACATTTGTACTTTTTTTTTTCTTTTATATTTGTCCATATTTCTCTTATTTCTTCTTAATTCTCTTTTAGCATGGGAATAGGAAAGATAGTGTAACAATCAATTAATTTCACCATTAGATCAACTATGTTGATCTAATGGTTATATTTATTTTATCTTTATATTATTACGATCCTTTATATTTAATATTTTATATTTAATTTTTATTTTGTATGATTATGATTTTTCATATTTAATGTTTTTACATTAAATATGGGAAATCATAATCATACAAAGATGAAAATAAATATGACTTGTTATCAAAAATAAATATGACCGTTGAATCAACGTAATTGATCTAACGGTGAAGTTGATCGATAATAACACTAATGAGTTGTTATTATATCCTACCACTTTAGCTTTATCTCCCCTGTTTGTTTCTCTTTTTAATATTTTTTTATATTAAAAATCATAAATTTTGATTTATTTTCATATGGTATGATACAAGATATAGTATTATATTCTAATACAATCTCATTTCTGATACACCCCTCAATACGTATCGTCTAACATAATTATCAATATGATACGTGATACGATACGATATGATTCCACATATGGTGGGGTATATTGAAAAAGAGTTTGTATTGAACTATATAATATTATATTGTAGGATATAATACATATCGTGTATTAGACGATATGACATCCAAATTAATTTTTTTAATTTTTAATATAAAAAATAAAATTTTAATTTATGATTTAAATAAAAAAATATTATTAAGGAGGAAAAGAAAATAAAGATTTAAGGGTCGTGTTTTAGTTTTTTTGTTCTTAAAACTATTTTGTAAAATAATTATTAAAACAATTGCTTTCTATATTTTTTTCTTTTTGAAAGTTAAAAAACAAAACAGAAAACAAAAACAACTCACGCATGTTCTATAAATTTGATTCTAAAAACAAAAAAATAGTTATAATTTTCAAAATGTTTTTTACAAAACAAATTTTACTAAACGAGTTTTTTTATTCCGAAAACTAAAAAACTATTTTTCAAAACACATATCAAAGCCTTAGATTGAGTCAAATTTATTGGGTTAAATTTATTATTAATTAATTAATAAATTTGAACCAATAAATTATAAGTATCTATTAACAGACATAAATGATTAAAGCTATATCTATTAATTACCAAAAAAAAAAAACTATATCCATTAAAACGACAAACGTCTTTCCGTTTTTTATACCTAAAAATTCAGAATAAATTCGCTAGACCAAATCTAAAAATGGACTGAATTAGTTTGTCAACTAACCTCCGTAAATCGTATTTGTATATCAAAACATGTTAACCTTTTTTCGTTTTGTTTAGAACATTTTAACCTTTAATCACTAGTATAATAGATTTCGTACAATTTTATGGAAAGGAACACCTTTTATATAAAATTGATGTTGGGCTAAATATTTTCAGTACTTATACGACCTTTATTAATCTTCCATGATTAAAAAATAATTGATAATTCCTTTTGGCAGCAATTGGCTTCAGTAGTTCAAAAGTCTTCAATTGCTTCGTTTTACTTTTTTAAATGAGCGTTGATGATTATATCTGTGTTTGGGATATACGATGGTAAATTTTAACATCATAAACTTATGAATTTTTTATATTTATATCAACATGTATTCATATTAATATTGTGATTGCAAATTTAATTAAGGGTTTTATAATTCTTATGTTAAATGAGAGTTGAAATCTTATGTTATAGAGATAAAAAATATGTGAGACCTATGCGTTAGAAAAATTATATGTAGGACCCATGTCAGTACGGAATCGAAGGGTGTGTAGGAAAATTTGAATTCTCATTTTGAATGAGAATTACAAAACCCTTAAATAAATGATCTTTAAAAAATTCATGTTGTATTCGTTTTAGCTGTATTCGTGTTGAATGCTGATTTCAATTAAATAATTATATATTTATTTGCAATAATTTTATTTTTAGTGTTAAGAGATTATTTAATGATTATTTTGAAGGGGATATAATCACTATCTTAACTAAAAATTGGTATTTTAAGGTTATTTCTTTAAAAGTTATGAAGATGCTGTTAGTTACTCTGTCAAAATTATTTTATGAATTTTTTCTACTCTTTTACTTTATTTTTTTATATTTGACTTTGGGAATTTGATGAATTTACTTATATTAGATATGAGAATGATCTTGAATCAAATTTATCCGAAATACATTGCTATCATAATTTTAAATAAGACTAGCAAAATGGGCTCGGTTCGGAGGGACGAGTTCAATTTTTAGCAGGTTGATGATGGGGAGAGACCGGCTGAGGTGAGTTAGTGTAAAACATGTTCGGATCGGTGAGCCAACCAGTCCCGCCCGCCAAACAAGCTGCGCCGAGCTGAGGTTTTTAGCCCATTTTCAAAAGCGAGACATGACAAGTTACTCATTTTTTGGCATATTGACAATGGGGCAAGGTTGGACGGACGGACCGCCCACTTTGCCACCTCTAATTTTAAATGGTAAATGTTAAAAATATCACCCGGTAGATATTATTATTAGTGGAGCAACTCGGCGTCATTACTTTTGTCCGTGGAGTCTTGTTGAGATTTAAAATTTCAATTTCTAAAACAAAATTCATTTAACAAATTTTGTATATGGATTTTATATTTGTCATGTTACATAACATAATTTCACTTTCTCACACACATATCAAAGGGGTGGGGTTCACATATTTTTCTCTCTCTCATCATTTCACTTTTCTCTCCCTTTTGTTGTGTGTATAGGAAAGTAAAATTATGTTATGTAACATAATAAATATAAAACCATTTGTATATTTTTAGGGAAAATTTTATGTCTTTTTAAAGGGGAAGGATATTATGACAACCAAGTTATGTTACTACCAAGTGACTACCAATCAATCTTACCGTTAGATCGATTATCTTGATCCGACGGTTATATTTATTTCCATCTTTGTATGGTCATGATTTTTTAAATTTAATACTTTATATTTATTTTCACATTTGTATGGTTATGATTTCCCATATTTAATGCTTTCACTTTAAATATGGGGAATCATGACCATACAAAGATGAAAATAAATATAACCGTTGGATCAAGATAATCGATCTAACGGTGAGATTGATTGGTAGTCACTTGGTAGTAACACAACTTGGTTGTCACAATATCCTTCCCCCTTTTTAAATGACACAAAGTTATTTCTTTTTAATGACAGTATGAAACTACGCCGTTTTGGTGTGTTTTTATATTCTCTCCTCCACTTTCTTTTTTTTTTCTTAATCTTATAAAAAAGAAAAAAATGACAAAGCACACAAAACGATATAGTTTCATTAAAAATGACACAAAGTTGTGTCATTTAAAATGATAAATATTTGTTATAAAAAAAAATTATAAATATTTTTCTCATGTTTTTATTGTTTTAAATAATTTATAATTTTTTTCTTAAGAAAGTAAAGGGAAGAATATATTTATTTATTTTTTGGAAAAAGGTGGGATCTTTAATCTTTAGAAAACTATGTATTACCAAAGAAAAAACAAAAATTGGAATATAGTATTTATTAGGGCTCGCTTTTTCTGCCGTTAATGAGATAAATCCAATACGACGTCGTTTTGGGGCGGAAGTCATGATATTTTTGTAATTTTACTTTATTTCAGGGTTATAATAGTCTTTATATTTATAATTTTTTAAGATTTCAATACCAAAACGATGTCGTTTTGGGAATAAATACAGATAACTTATCTGCAGTAACTGCAAAACATTTTTCGTAATTATTATTATATGATGTACATATATCATAATTTATAAACTTTTAATTAAAAAATAAATAAATGAATTACTATCAGTATTAATTTAACTTTTAAACTTATTTATACACATTAATTAATTTTTAAATTATAAAACTAATTTTTTTATTTCACTTTATTGCATAATAATGATTAACTTGGTATAAATAAATTTTATACCAAAAAAAATAAATTTAAATTCAAAGACTAATACATGCATATAAATAAAGGGAAATACTATTCTCATTTTACATGAAGTAATTATCTGATATTAAAATTTTCATCCACTTTTGTTTTTTCTTATCCTTTAAAAATGAGAATAGCATTTTTCATGAATAAATTGATAAACTAAATTGAGAGCGAAAGATAAATTGAAATACTAAAATACTTATTTATTATTAAATGTGGTTGTATATTAGCTAAAGTCAAATGTTATAATATATAAGTAAGGAGATTAATATAAAAATATATGTATGTATTAAGTTGAAAAAAAAATCACATTTGTTTGGTGTGAAAAGAAGCGAGAGAAAGACAAGAGGAGGAACAATAATAAGTAATAAAAATGGGGATGGTTAAGATTTTCATAAATAAATTTTATTAATTTGATTTATAATAAATAATAACTATTTATTGACAAAAAAAAATTAACAGTTAAAATATAAATTATAAGATATTGTGAATGAAAATAGGGTCTAAGTATTACCTCATCGTAACATATGATACGAGGAAAGGAAGGACTTTGGGAGTAAAAAGGAAAAGTAGTTGTGGAAAAAGGAGTGGTGAAGATGATAAGTTTCAAAAAACAAAGCGTGCACCGTACGAGGCTCCTTCAATAGCGCGGTTCGTGGGAGGGGTTAGACTCCAAACGCCAGCACACAACAAAACAATAAAACAAAAATATAGAAAAAAAATAAAAATAATTCCCACTTTGCTTCTTCGTCTTCTTTAACGTTTTGTCCTCCTTGATCTTGTTTTCTTTCCCTTTATAAAACCAGGGTGGGGTTTGGGTTTTTCACCAACCCTATTCTCTTGTTTTTTTTTTTTTCTTCTTCACAATATGAGGAAGAAACTAGATACTCGTTTCCCTGCTGTAAGTTCTATCTTTCCCTTCTTTGTTTTTTTTTGTTTGTTTGTTTGTTTGTTTGTTTGTTTGTTAAAAATATGATTTTTCCTTGCTGTTTTCCATTCTATTCATTGTGAGTTCTTGGAGGTTGTTAATCTTTATTATATCATGATTTGGTTTGTTTTTGTTGGGGTTGGTTATTTTCCTCGTGTTATTGATGGTTCTGAGTTCTGACTCACATGGGAGATGGGGTTCTCCTGGTTTTGAAATTTCTGTTATTTGTGATTTAATGCCTAAACTTGCTTTATATTGACACTGGGCTCTGGAATTGTTTTTACGATAATTATTTGCCGTGAATTATTGACTTTGTGAATGAATCAGTTGTTTTGCTGTTCTGTTGAGGAAGTTTGTGTGGCATAACTGACTGGATTAGAGGAAATTTAGATGTCATTAATTCTCTTGGTTTTTATCCTATGTGGCATTCATTGGTAAGGGTTAGTGGTCTTTGGCTAATCCTCTTGCTGTGTTTCCCAAAGCTAATCACTTGCATGTAAAGTTTTTTTTTGAAGAACTATGCCCATAGATGTTATTTTGGATGGAAATAAGGGTTGTGTTTTGATTCGTGGCCAGTGTATAGGTAGAGGTATAGCACATTAGTGAAGTCATATGCACGAACATGTTATATAGATATACTACACGTATAAAGGCCTTGAAAATAGAGTTGATGGGCTGGAAGTTGATGAGAATGGCTGTAACTCAGTAGCCGCTGTATGTCGAAAGTGGAATTGTGGCGCGATTAATAACTTAGATTGAGGGAAAGTACAAACAAAACCGGACAGCACAAGTGGTTGAGTTACCGGAGGCAAGGCATTTTTTTCTGTTGTTAGTTAATTAATACCAATGCACAAGACTAAAATTTTTGAGATATCTGCCGTTCAATATGCATAAGTACGAGATAGAATCAAAGTTATCAAATGCGGATTGTGGCATGTTGTGGCCAACCCTAAAAAACGCTATAACGCTATAGCGGGTTGCGGATGCGGAAATAGCGGAATAGATGTATGACAAAAATAATGACAAAAAGAAACATTTTTTAAAGGCAGAGATAGCATAAGTGATAGAGAGAGATGCAGATACACTAAAAAACCCTTAGAAAATTTCTGTTACACATTTATATTTAGGACAAAATTTACATTTTGCCTTATGACAGCAATATGGCCGTGATTTGGCCGCAAATGCGATCGCAATGACCACTATTGCGTTCCGGTGCGGCGTGGTGCGGTTTCTTGCGGCGAGGCACCACAACGCTCGTACGGCGCGGCTCGCGGCGCTATTGCGGCACAATTAACTATTTTGGATAGAATAATGCAAAATTTATTGTAATATCTTTTGCGTCATGCAATGTTTGGCAAGCATTAGAGTTGGGAAAATAAAGGAGAATGGGTTTTTGGTGTTACTCTTTTTAGTGGTGTGGACAAAATTTTATAACCCGGTGTGGACACACTTTTATTACCTGGTTTAGTGGGTAACAAAAATTCAGAGTTTAATATTGTTCCTTAATGTTTTTTTTTTTTCTTTCTTTCCAGTACTGTTTTTTTTCTAAGAAAAAACTTCTGAAAAGTTGTGGTTGACAGGGAGATTTCCTTAGTATAATTTTGTTTGCATTTTTATTATACTTAGTTTGGAAATAGTTGTTTTCCTTATGAAGCATCTCTATGCTTTGGTTTGGCTGTGGAACATTGATCACAAACACGTTCTCTCTGATTTGACTGCTTTAGCCTTTAGGTCATGCTTTCCGTAATGTAAGCAGGGCCAGATGTTATGTAGTGTGGTTCAAAGTGGACTGTGATCCCCCTCAAACTTTTTCAAACTCTAATGTATGTGTATGTATCTGTAACTCTTTACCTGAACTTGGCCCCCTTCAAACCATGGTATTTTTTGAGTTATAGCACTGCCACTACCTGTTCTGCAGATGTATTAGAAATGATACCTTGGAACGGATGCAAGGCTAAGCAAGTTGCTTTGTAAACCACGTGGTGTGGAGAATTACTTTTGATTGTAGATGTTATTCTTCAATCTTCTGAGAACGTGTTGTTTATTCCTTTGTTAAAGCTGCTGCTTCCGAGCATTTCCATGTTATAACTCTAGAGGATTGTGCATCACACTTGCTCAAATAGAATATATTACACTTTTTTTTTTGTATTTTTAGGGGAAAGGGTGAGCAATGGGAAATCTGAGTATAGATTACTGCTAATAGAGTAGAACAGACAGTCAGTTTTCTCCTTTTAATGTCCCCCCCGCCCCCTTTTCTCTCTTCTTTTAGTTGAACATTTATCCTTTTCTTCATTCCTTGTTTTAGGGGAATTTCACTTAATTGCATCAAACTGAATGCTCTTTTATTTAGTTTTAGTCATTTTAGTAATGATCGTGTCATCTAATTGAATTGATTATTGATAGGCTAGGATTAAGAAAATTATGCAAGCTGATGAGGATGTAGGGAAGATTGCAATGGCTGTGCCTCTTCTAGTTTGTAAGTCTTTCATACATATTCTGGTTTTCATTCTTTATATTTATAATTTTTTCTTTCTTTTCAAACGGTTGTTTTTTGTGCCTTGGGGATTTTGTAATGAGTTATCTTTGGTTTATGATAATGCTTTATGTATTTGCAGCCAAAGCACTAGAGCTATTTCTGCAAGATTTGTGTGATCGAACATATGAGATAACTCTAATGAGGGGGGCAAAGACCATGAATTCTTTTCATTTGTAAGTGAAATTCTTATTACTTTTTGTTGGGCTTAAATTTGTGTTTATGTCATGGCCGTAAAAGGTAGTTTTAAGCCTGCAGTTGTCTTCTTTTTTTGGGTGGTTAACTATGTTGCTTGTACAAACATGAGAGCTGCAACTCTTATGATAATATGTTTAATCTCATTATGTCTCAGGACTCTTCTATCTATGGATTTAATATTCCAAGATGTATAAAATAAAACTCCCCTCTTCCTCCTCCTATTTCTCACATTACTGAACATGATTAGACATAGGAAAGACATGTATGCAGAAGAATATGACTTGATGGTCTTGCTTTTGGAACACATGCTGTTCCCTTTGCAGAAAACAGTGTGTACAGACTTTTAATGTCTTCGATTTTCTGAAAGATATTGTCAGCAAGGTTCCTGATTTAGGTGGTTCAGTTGCAACTGGTGATGATCATACTGTCACTAAGAGGAGGTTTGTGCTTTGGATAATAATACTCTTTTTGCTTGGAACTAGTTTTCTGCGTGCTGAAATTTTTGTTTTATATTAGGAAAGTTGCCGAAGATGATGATAATGACAGCGACGAGGAAACCAAGAAAAGTAAGATGGTAAGAGATATCAGCTGTTTTCAATCACTTAACTCAGTAGTTGCCTCAATTTTTTCTTGAGAGATTAAATCTTTTGCTGAGTGATTATCTTTGTGCGCTGTGCACCACTTTGCACGTCTCCTTTTTATTACGTTGGTGATAAAACAATTTACCTCAGTCATTAGGGAAGTTTACTAGTGGCTTGTGAATGCAAGTACCTTTTGTAATTTATAGCCTGTAAAGCTATCCCCTTTACAACTTAAACCTTTTTATTTCATTTTCTGAAAACTTTTGGCAAAAACTGTTGTAATTGAACAAACTATAAAATCAGCACGAGCATCAAATGACGAATTTCTAGCTGAGAGATGTGGCACTGTAAAGAACCTGGAAGCTGCTTGATGTTAAATATTATCTGAATAATGTGGTTTTTTTTCCTAATGATTTGTACAGCCAGAACCTGGACATACCAGTGGCAGAGGAAGGGGTAGGGGAAGAGGTAGGGGTCGTGGCCGTGGAAGTAGAACAGTAGATCAAGAGATGACTACACATGTCAAGTTTGAAGACGATGCCAATGTATTGAAGCAAAATGACAAGCACACTCAAAGCAATGAAAGCTTGGAAAATGTGTCAGAAGTTAAGCAGAGTTTTCCAGTTAATGAACCGGCTGAAGTATCCATTCGAAACTTTGACTTAAATTTGAACCCAGATGAGGACATGGAATTGTTAGTA
The DNA here is from genome assembly GCA_032173675.1 of Gastrolobium villosum. Taxonomy (NCBI): domain Eukaryota; kingdom Viridiplantae; phylum Streptophyta; class Magnoliopsida; order Fabales; family Fabaceae; genus Gastrolobium; species Gastrolobium villosum. The sequence goes on from JAVKPL010002769.1 coordinate 29,761, forward strand.
CCAGCTCCTGTCCCGGCTAGTTCATCAACAAAATCAATGTCAGAAGAGAAGCATGAGGAATACCCTGGATGGTCCTTGTCTGATGTGGAAAAAATGTCAATTGATCCCATGCAACTGGCCAACTTAAATAGAAGGACTGATGAAGATGAGGAGGATTATGATGAAGAAATGTAGATGAACCTTTAATTGTTGATTTAAATATGGCTTCTGATGTAGGTCAGACATTTGAAAGTTCTGATGGAGAATTAGAATAGATTTTTGGGAGTAAGTGTTAGAGATATCCTTAGTGGTTAGGAAAGATTAGGAGGGATAGGACATTGAGTACTCTCCTTAGTTTAGGCTGAAAGTGGAAATTCTATTCCTTTTAGAAATAGGCAGTGTTGTAATTTTAGAAATTGTAATAGGCATTGCCTATGGTAGGCACTACCTTAAGATTTTAGGTGTACTTTGGGAGTTGGGACTGACTTCACGTACCTCTCAAAATTTGATGGGGATGGCTCCCTTAGGCAATGCTTTTTTACAAGTATTTTCTTTATGATCTTGTTCTCCCATTAATCACAGTTTGTACATCTACTTCCCCAAGCTTTTTGCAAGATCCTTAAACTTTTGATTACTTTCTCACTTGCTTGGGCTAGGAACCTTGTGACAATTTGATTGGATTGTTAGAATTTGACTTTGCGTGAATATTACTTGTGTACTTTAGAGAGCACGTTTGCCAGAGACCAAGGTGTTTTGCATGCACCAAGTTTCCATCCCTGACGTCTGGCATATCACTCTGATTTTTGGAAATTTTAGCTTAATGCTTTCTCAACCCATAATAAATAAAGGAAAAGATTATATTTACAAATTTTTTTGTTTACAAACTGCACTATGAATATTACCAGTCAGATATAGTGTAGTTTGTAAAAAAATAAAATTTATCAATATAACCCTTACTCATAAATAAATGGAATATTTGATCTTATGAGATAAAATTGTTTTATGTTTGTACAAAAAGATAAGTGGAATTTATTAAGAAAAAGAGGGAAAAAAAAGTAGGTTTGACTATTTTTGCATGTGTATGATATAATTTTATTTCATGCAATATGACAAATTATATTCCCTCCTTGTAAGCTAAAATGTCAATAAGTATGGGCTAGATTTCTTGACCTATTCAAGCCTATTAAAAATTAGAAAAAAAGGAATAAAATAATTTTATTTTATTTTACAAAGACTCATCCAAGATGTAGTACAAAAAAAAAAAAAAGAGTTATAAAGTCTCATTTATATATTATCCGAAAGATGTGGCACTTATCAAGGTTATGACCGAAGATAGATCCATCCGAGATGGGAGTTTTCTGAGGTGGAACGTAGTGTGTTAAAATAGTTTACATGATTTTCTCCATATACTTTCACACGATCTAACGAATTAGGAGGAGGATGGATAGACCCTTGAACACATCATTCACTTCCAACTCAATCAATTAATCCCTTTATACTTTCAAATCACAATCAAGCATACAAAAATACCCCTTGCAAAGTGTTCTTCATGTTGGTGACATTGATGTTTACGCCGCCTGCTAATAATCTCAAATCACTTGTTAATAAGTGCATAACGCTTAATCTAAAAGGTGTTTATGAAGTATTAGGATTCCAATTATGTTAAAGGCATAAAGATTTAAGATATTAGAATTTAACCAACTAATTTTTAGATGATGAATTGTTTAAAACAACTAAGATGAGAAATTATTGAATTAAATTAAATCACTTAAGGAGGATCAAAGGTGATGTAGGCTAGCTGCAGTTGTCATTCTTGGTTTAAAAATCCATCTTCTTTTTTTTTTTTTTTTAATTTCTAGTCATGCATTGAATTACTACTGCATAATTTTTCCTTGTTTACTTTCATAATTTATTTTTCCAGCAATTAATTTTTTTTTTTCTGAACCATCTTTGTTTTATCCAAATTAGGGAGAATAGTTAAAATAATGCTCGGAGTCCCTACTCCTTACAAGAATGATATCCTAACTTTATTACTTTTACTACCGTTATACTTGTTGTAAGCACAAAATTAATAGAAGAAGGATATTCTCACTACCATAATTTTCCACTATCAACTTACTATCTATTTAATCACCATTAAATTAACATTTTCTCTCTTTTCAAAAACTTTTTAACCTTCTCTCTCTTTGATCCAATGACAATGTAATAGGCACAAAATTCAAATTAATACTACTTGATGTGGGGGAATCTTGTTATGCTCAGAGGAGTCTCATTCTTGCATAATGTGCTCATGTAATTTGGGCATTGGCCCTTCTTGTAAGTTGTAACCCCGAGAAGAAAAAGCTAGTGAAAAAAAAAAATTGACAAATGTTTCAAATAAAAAAAAGAACAAGATAGTGATTTATTTGAGTTTGAGATGACACCGTTTCTCTCAAGTGGCATAGTGGGTCAATGTAATAGTGAATTGGTGAGATAATAATGTAAATTAAAACAAAAAAATATAGTCATTGTTTAATTCTCAAGCGACATTGAGAATCATGGGGAGCTTCGAATGACATGATTGACTATATTTGAGGCTGTAATTCAGTAAAGTTTTCACCCTTTTGCCCCTCATTATTTATTTAATAATTATTTTGTCTCTAATTGCAAACTATCTATCAATTTGTCTCTCTTTAATCGATTAAATTGAATATTTAATCGATTAAATGGTCAAATGAAGATTTAATCGATTAAATCTTCAACTTAATCGATTAAATCTTCCTCTTTATCAAAAGAACAACCTTATGTATGAGAGATTTAATCGATTAAATAGGGAGATTTAATCGACTAAATCTTCAAGTCAACGATTTTTGCTTATTTTGACCATTTAATCGATTAAATTTTTGGCTTAATCGACTAAAGAGGGGCAGATTGGTAGATAGTTCTAAGTGAAGGGCAAAACGATTATTAAATAATTAAAGAGGGGCAAAAGAGTGAAAATGCCAATAAAGTAATCCAGTTTATCAAAAAAGAAGAGGAAGAAGAGTAAAGTAATCCCACAACTAGGGGTGATAATAAGGCCAGGGGCCTATCAGGGGCCTTAGGCCCGTCCCGTTTTGGCCCAGCTCGGCCTGTCTTTTTTAATTATTGGACTCAGACTTATACTCATGCAAAAGTCTTTTATTTATAAGGCCTCATGCTTCCATAGCCAAGCCCGGCCTTGAAGCCTCGGAGGTTGGCCCGTATACAATAAATTTATTTATTTTTTATATTTTTATATTAATCATTTGAGACAGCAAGTGCCACTTTTCATAATTACTAACAATATTTCATAATTACTAACAACGATTGGTAAAGAAATAAGAGATATGAAAGTAAAGATATAAGATGTAGAAAAAGAAAGATTAAAAATGACAAAAAAAAGATGAAGGTAATTCCGTTGTTGATGGATTGTAGAGAGTTGTTTGCTAAAGATTTGATGGGCAATACTTGCCCCAGACTCCGTTTTTGTTTCTAGTTCTGTTGCTTTCCCTTTTGTTAAAAAAAAATTAAGGAAAAGCAACGTAAAGTAAAATGAATATGCCGTTGTTACTTTGACTTTTTAATATTAATATGTTTTTTTATTATAAAATAAACAACTATTATTTTCTTACAAAAAAATACATACGAGTGCATGATTAATGGGTTAAATATTACTGCAAATTGAAAGGTAAGGTTTTTATTTTTAATAAATAAACAAGGCACAAGCTTAAGACAAACTTTTATTTTTTGTAAATGAACCAGGCCACAGGCTAATATTATTTTTGTAACAGGTAACAGGCTAAGGCCAGTCTGACACGTTTAAATACAGGCTTGGCCCGTTAAGATCAAAACTCGTCTCGGCTCGCCTCGGCCCGTTAACACCCTTACCCACAACCGTACTCTTGACCTATGTTGCACTAATATTGCAACCCGACATTAATTTTAAAAAATATTATATTTTTTTTATAACAAAAAATATTAGATTTTAATATATTGAAATATATTTTTATATTAAATAATAATTTTAATTTATATAATGTATATTATATTTATTTAATATTCAATAATTAAAAAATTAAATTAAACTTATAATACTAATTAATTTTGTAAAGAAATATAAGATATCACAAATATTTATATTAAATTCATGGTAATCATAATTCAACGAATCTAATAGTTAGAACTATAAATATAACGCAATCTTTAAACCATTTTTTTAGTCTTTACAATGCTTGTTTGTCAGAAATTATCGGACTGTCATGCACGACACATTAATTTTTTGGCTCGAATTGCAGACAGGCATGTTAGAGAGACATTTAATCCAAAGTCTAACCTGACCTAGTCTATTTACACCCTCATGTTTGGTGTAACAGCCCGTGTTAACCCGGTCTGTTAACACACTACCGTATTAAGCCACGCTTAATTTAAAATGCGGAATAACTTTTTCTTTAATTCAATTATGACGTCATTAACTTAACCAACTTGATTACTTAATCATTTTCATAAAAATACTGCCTGTATGTAAATTGCAAGACATCTAACTGGAATACCTTATATATAAATAATAATTGAGTATCTAAAGTCACAGGACTACACAAGTAGCCTGGGTCAACATCCTGATACTTTAGTTACAACATTAACTTAAAAGACCAAAGTCAAACATGTGGCATGGACAAACCCCATGCTCACCAAATAAGGCAACCAAGCCCAATAACAGTCATAACATAAACTCAACAGAAAACATAAACAACAGTCGGAAATAAAAACAGCAGTCAGCATATCATCAAATCAACTCAGCTCTGGCCTCCTGCCACCCGAGCCCTCAACATTACCTGATCCTGAAATAAGCGTCCCCAAACGTGGGGTGAGATCTCTAACAAGAAATCTCAGTAAGACAAGGGGTCCTCAAGGAATCTCCACCCCAAGCTCACTTACATGTGTAATATAAGTTCTAAAAACAGTATTACAGTATAAGTTCCAAAATCATGCGATGCAGCAATTAATCATGTCATGTGTGCTTTCAAATCTACTGGCCAGAGAAATGTAGGAACACGTCTATAGTACATGGATACTACCTGCACCTCACCCACATGCTTCTCCATCTTGTATGTACTACATACTCAGGATTGCCGTCTAGGTGGACACCACATGCATATCATAATGCTCATTACATATAAACAGCATTTCCAAAATAATCAAAGCATGTAACACAGCATGCATAAACCCATCCCCATGGGACATGGTGGAACATCAAAATGGCTAAACCGAGGACACGAAAGCTTACCTTGCAAGCTAGCTATCCAAGCCAAGAGTCCAACCACTCACAAGTCCACAAACAGCAGTATCACAATCTGATATGGACCAATAATACATCAATATTAATGTACAACAAGCATACAACTTAAAGACTACGCCTTTCCTTTACGTTTTACGTCTCAAGGCTTCCAACAAAGCCATAAGCCCTTAATCATATGATTCTGACTTAGTCCATTAGTTATAGAAGTTCAACTTCCTTAAACTAGGATCTACACACACCCAATAGCTTACTGTTCACACAGTAAAGCTACTGTCTGCGCAGAACCCAGGATATCCGGATATCTTGAAGAACATATCCGGATATGCCATATCCGGATATCACACTGGACATATCCGGATATGTCATATCCGGATACCCAGAGAGATATCAATAGATACCAAGAGAGAGATCGACAAATATCCGGATATCTCACGACATGAATGCAGTTTCTGCATTTCGTGAATATCCATCCCAAAGGTCCAACTTTTAACACATGTACACGTTAAAGCATGCATCTTTAGTTCATTTTAGGTTCATATACCTTATACCCTCTTGTTTACTCATTAAACATGGTCAAGACATCAACTTTAAGCATTATAAACCCATGATCATAGTGAGGTAACTTACCAAAGTTCAGAACAGAGGCAAGGTGTGCTCTTGGAGCTCTCCCAAGGTTCCTCAAACTCAGCCTAAGTAGGAGCACGAAAATGGCACACCAAGGTGGGTTCTTGCACCACAAGGTGGCACTTTGAAGCTTACAATGACTACCACAAAGTAGCCATCACTAAAGCTTCAAACTCAGCTCACTAACTACACACACACAGCAGTGGACACTGCCCAAGAACACTCCTTTCACTCTCACAAGGATGATCACAAGTGTGTAGGAAGGAAGAAGGAGGAGAAACCAAGCCAAAGGTGAAGACTTGCTCCTCAAGGGTTGAAGGAAAGGAATGAAACAGAACCACCCCCCTTCAGCCACCAACTTCACGTTCAAAAATCAGGTCTCCTAGGGTTGTGTGCTAATGTGTCTATTTATAGGCACATGGCCACTAACCGCGCAGTATTAGCCTTAATCGCAAAGTAAAAGATATTGATCCCAAACTTCGGATTCTAGACCTACGCATTTTTCTAAGATTTGTCATATTTTTATTTTATTTTTCGGAGCACCTTTCCGGTACGCGCTTTTCCATAGCCAGTATCAGTTCTGGCATCAGATTACGTTATTTTGACTTGAAACTTGTTTTACAAGTCCTACATAATATTCTAGTAATTATCATGCATTCGTTATAATTTTCCGGGATACTTTTCCGGTACGCATTTATACCGAGTAGCAGAACCGGTATCTGCGCTTTTCTTCCGAAAAGCGACTTTCAGCATTTTTACCCACTCAATATAATTATCTAAGCCCATTAATAATTATTAGGGTCAATTATGGAATTATTTTCTAATTATCATAATTAATTCACTAATTACCTTAATTAGCGGTGCGGGTTCTTACATTTGGTGTGATGTATAAGACATGATAGTATAAGCTTATATTATACGTTATGACATTTTCAGTTGTTTGGTGTGACCATCGTATAGTATAAGCTTATACAGTAGCATCCCCTTATACATCAAAATGATGTATAACTTAATCAAGCCTAGGAATGGTGGATTAGACATTATAAGGAGTAGATGTATTAATATTGCTTACAAGTACAATTCCCAAGAACTATTATATCATTTCAATATTTATATATTAATTTTTAAAATATTGAAGGATATTATTTTATAAAATACCATACCAAACGCTGGATAGTATTAAAATTAAATCAAGTCTTATACAATCAGGTTTTATACTATCAGGCCTTAAACTATCATGCCTTATCCTATATACTATGCACCAAATATGCTCTAAATTTATGCTTAAATAAACAATTAGGAATTTGGGAAGAGAGAGATTTTTAACTCACATGATGATTCACTCCTTATTTGGATTTTTGTCTTAAAAAGTCTTAAAACGAAAAAAAAAAAAAGGAAAGGTTCCAAAATGAATAGGAAAAAAATTAGGTCATAAGACGAAAAACTTTTGCTGGTTTATAAATATCAAAACAGTTACAAGATTGAATGCAAAGTTATTAAAAGGTAATATAATAAGTTTTTTGTTTTAAAAATTAATTTTAATACACTAACGATTTTCCGCAAAGTGGTGGCGAATGGTATAATTTGTACAACTTTTTCCATTTCGTTAAATTATTTAAGAGAAAAGTATTTTTTTTTGGTTACATAGCTCAAAACGACAAGTTATATTAAAAATTTATAATGGTAAATACTAATATAACCCTGCAATATATTATAATTACAAAAATACATTGTTTTTCGCCCCAAAACGACGTCGTGTTGAGCTCACTTTTATCTCCAGGAGAAATACTTGTCCCATTATTTAATATCCAAACGGTTACAAGATTGAATTCAAAGTTGTAAAAGGTAATATAATAAGTTTTTTGTTTTAAAAAATTAATAGCATACAATTTTGTCAACAACAAAAAAAAACGCTTGTCAACTTATTTAATTTCCAAATGTAAAGTTATTACAGATTAAAAATACATTTAGTTGATTACCAAAAAAAAAATACATTTATTTGCTCACCAAAAAAAATACGTCTATTTTTTTTGTATTGAGCTCACTTTAATATAACTTAACGTCGTGTTGAGCTCACTATTATCTCCAGTGACTGGAGAAATACTTGTCTCATTATATAATATCCAAACGGTTACAAGATTGAATTCAAAGTTGTAAAAGATAATATAATAAATTTTTTGTTTTAAAAAAATAATAGCATACAATTTTGTCAACAACAAAAAAAAAAACGCTTGTCAACTTATTTAATTTCCAAACGGTTACACTATTGAATGCAAAGTTATTACAGAGTAAAAATACATTTATTTGATTACCAAAAAAAAATACATTTATTTGCTCACAAAAAAAAATACGTCTATTTTTTTTTTGATTTTTTAAAGGGTTTTCATTTCCTCCTTTAACATAACCTAACAAACTTTCTCACACACACAATATTTTATGGGGCTCACACATTTTAAAACAAAAAAAGGAAAAAATATGGCACGCAAAACGAATCTCTATAACATTACACAATCACTTTTCCTACAACATAATAAACATAAAACCCTTTTTAAATACCCCCTATACATATGAATGTTTTTTTTTTTTTCTTTTATATTAAGGCTTCTTTTGGTCTAATGTTCTAACAATGTGGACTTCTCAACACTGTGATCGAAGATAGATCCACCCAAGGTGGGAGTTTATGAGGTGGAACTTGGAGTGTTAAAATGTTTCCATGATTCTGTCCATATACTTTCGCATAATCTAATGAAATGTATATTAGGAGAATTGATAGACCCTTGACCACAAAATCTAACGCCAAGCATTAAACAAAGAGTTAATAGTGAATCTCAGAGTGCAATGATCAAGTATATTATTAGTGAGCAAACTCGTAAATGGTGATTATCGTAATTTGGCAAAAGAATTTGTCAAAAAGATGTTCGATTACAAGTTATAACCTCTATTGATGATTTTATTTCAGCTAGCAAAAACTTAAAAAATGGTGACAATTATTATTTGCTAAAAAGCAAGTGGTAATTATTCCTCAATATTGGGAGGTCACACTTACTCTCATTCTAAGAGAAGCTAATGCATATGCAGATTGGCTAGCCAAAGCTGCTCTTCACAAAGACACTGGTTTCTGTCATCATAGAATCATGCCGTATCAGCCGACACATCTGTTTGATTAAGATCGTCAGGGAATTATCTCTAGTAGGGATATAGACCCTATGTAGTTTGTTTTTCTGTTTTTTCATTTGTTTTTTTGCTTTTTTAGCTAAGAAGCACAGATACTCCTTAAATCTTTTTTCCAACATATCGGATACGCGTATCGGAAACGTATCGTTTTGTAATCGAGATCCTGTATCATCGAATGACGTATCGAAAACGCGTATCGGTACTTCATAGCTGTTCAGTTCAACAAGGTTCCTATAACAGAAGTACAAATAACTGTAATATTAACTGAGACACTACACAACCAACCTCGGCAATCTGCAGAAAGAAAGACAATATGTGGCCATTTTAATTGCATTTCAGGGACTCATTTATTACATAACAACGTTTTATTTCGAATTATTCAGATATACACTGCGGAACAGGAACATCGAATAAAAAAGAGAAACACAGAATAACTTCAATCCTCAACAATAACAAATAACTATCTCATTGTGTTCTAGACAGAAGGGGAATCACCGATAAGCTTGAAATTCTCAAGTTGTCTCGACTTCAACCATGGAACATTCCAAATGGTAGCCTCATAAATACTCTTCTTACCACCATCAATGACCTCCATGGTTATGAAATACTGAGTGGAAGAAACCAGATGTTGTTTTGCACTCAACACCTTTGCAAACTTTAACACTGCATTCTATTAAGCAAAGACAAAATCTTAACACGACATTCATAGACTGAAGACAGAGACATTGCAAAGAAACAGACACTTAATAGAACATTTCAAACATATTCAAGTTAAACATAAAGCACATATTGTAATAAATTATAGAAAAAAGAGTACCTCTTTCTTGTTGTGTTCGTTCACAGCAAAAAGAGCAAGTTCAACAAACTTAACGTCGTTTTCGATCCCGTGATATTCAAGAGTAGCACCCTCCATTTGTCAGAAACAAGTTTGAGCAAGGAATACTGGACCCGTGATGATGATTTGACTTGGAGGAGCATGCAGCTCGTATTATAAGGGTGAAAAGCGTGTGGGGTTTAGAGAGGGAATAAATCTTTGGTACTATTGTTGTATCAAGATTCATTGCATCTCATCGATGAGAGTAGTACATATCAGATGAGAGAAAAAAATATAACAGAAAAAAATAAAATTAGCTGACATGTAATATTTTCATTGGTAAAATGTACTGAATCTTTTTGATATAGCAGTAGTACCAAAGATTTGTTCGTATACGAGCCTCTACGTGTCTGCAAAATTGTAATCTCAAAATCTACTAATGACCAAAACCACGGCGATCTTATCTTGTGCATGAGTTCCCACCTACCCACAATTTAACAAAAGAAGAAGAAAAAAAAAAAAGCAACCACTATATCTCAAATTTTATCAAAAAATTTATGATGATATTGATATCTATATGGCAATATATTGTAAATAGTATTAAATTCAATAGGATTCCATTAAATCTCACTAGATTCTCATAATGTTGCTCCGCTATAAATTTCAATGGATTAAAGTACTGAGCATATGGAAGGCAAAAGTACTGTAACCAAGATTTTTTTGAGAAAGATTTTTCGACTAAAAACATATTTGATAAGTTTTATCGGAGTCAAACACGTGAAAATGACGGGACCAATCCCATCAGGCATTAACACGGGACCGCCGGTTGGATTGTAGACGATCTCCGCTCTTCGCCACTGGGGGCTATAGTATGTTATAAGGGTTGGGCTGTTCGCCCATTAAAGCAGTACGTGAGCTGGTATGATGTCTCATATTTTATGAATTTTAATTATCATTTTATTTATGTTTTTATTTTATTTTATTTTCAAAATAAAAACAATTTTTTTTTATAATTGGTATGATTAGATTTAAAATAATTAATGGAATCCATTAAATACAAATTTTACGAATTGGCATGATTATTTTTCTTAATAAGTGGTATCACTTTTCTTTAACTATAAATTATCATGTAATTTGTGTATTATAAAGATATTTACAATTATAACTAAAATATAAAAGGTAAAAATAAAAATTAATTTATTTGAGAAAACAATTATTAGTAATATAAAAATTGGCACTTTAAGTTTTTTATTGTAAAGAACATAAACATATTTAATTAAGAAAATATTATTTTATTACTGATTCATTAATATTTCATAATGTTTAATGTTTATCAAAACAATTTAAATATATGTGTAAATATCTTTTATAAAGATAAAAAAATTTAATATTTTTGTTTTTGTTTTTATAACAATAAAAATCTCCAAAATTTAAAGTTAATATAGATTTTTATTTTTATAAAAGTTAATATATTTTTTGGCTAATGAATAGATTTCTATAAAAATTAATATCATCTGATATATTCGGAAGAATTATATAAATTCATTATTAAAAGATTTTTTTGTCAAAAATATTTATTTTTATCCTATCTAGTATTATACAGTGCATTACCAAATATTGAATTATATTATCTTATACAATATATTATCTTATACAATATCATATCAAACACTGGATAGTACTAAAATTTAATTAGGTCTTATACAATCAAGCCTTATACTATCAAGTCTTGTAACCTTATCGTATACTGCATGTGTACCAAACATGTCCCAAGGTCTCATTTAATTTTGTGTATTTAATTTTTAAATTAAAAACATGGACAATTTTTGGATGAATTTATTTGTTAAAAAACGCACAAAAAAAAAGAATTAATATTCTTAAAAATTTAAAAGAAAAATTTCTCTGAGAATATTTTTTATAAATAAATTATATTCTATTAAAAAATAAATAAACTATAACTACACCTTTAAAAAACTAATATTCAATCACAATCTAATTTTTTTATTATGTATGCTCATTATTCTCTCTTTCCTCCTTAAGATGCTTTCTTACTAAAGCAAAATATCTTATTGGTTCCTGCTCCCCTTTGCAAGCTGAACTCTGGGCTATTTTACATGGGTTGGAGTTTGCTTGGAAATCTGGTTGGAAAAAAATTATTCTTGAATCAGATTCTGCTCAAGCCATTGGCCTTCTTATGACTGGTAATGACACTCGAAAGCTACCTCTGGTAACTAAGATAAAAAAGCTGCTCTCAATAAGGATTGGTCTGTCTTGTTGTAGCATATTTCTAGGACCTGTAATCATTGTGCGGACTGGCTAGCGAAGAAAGCAATGGATGATCCTTTTGGTTTATCCACTATTACATCCCCTCACAGTGAGCTACTTAATCTTCTTACTGCTGATATGCTGGATCCGGGAGTCATCACTCCAGCTGGAAGATGCTGAGTTTGTTTCTTCTGAGTCGATGGTTTTTAGTTTTCTTTCTGTCTTGCTTTTTCCTGTTATTGTTTGTTTTCTTTTGTTTCGTTTTGTCTGTTTCGTGGGGCAATGCCCCATGTATTTACCAAAAAAAATAAAAATAAAAAAATATCTTATTGTTTTCACTCAATTTTTACAATAAATGACCCCAATATTTTATTCAAATAAAAAGTGATTATAAAAAATCGATTTGATGATATCATCTTAAATAATACAATAAATAAATGAGCAGGTAAAGGTGAGAATATGTATTTAATCATCCCATTATCATAATTGGAAAAAATTTAAAACCTTAATTCTGAACTTTTTCTCAAATCGAACTAGTTGTGAAGTGGAGGATCTCAAAAAATAAAAATAAAAATATTGGAGTGGATCCCATGCCTTTTTTGGGCGAGTAGGAAGAAAAATTGTGACAATAACATACACTTCTACACTTCTATTTCTCGCAGTTTTATTATAGAAATATAAAATGAAAAACTTTTTCCGACTTATAAATATCAAAACGGTTACAAGATTGAATGCAAAGTTATTAAAGGTAATATAATAAGTTTTTTGTTTTAAAAATTAATTTTAGGGTTTGTTTTTTCTAACGTTACTTTATATAACTTTATCTAATGTTCATCGAAACGACATTGTTTTAGGCTGGAAATCATGATATTTTTGTAATTTTAATTTATTTCAGGGTTATAATAGTCTTTGCCATTATAATTTTTTAACTCCAAAATAACGTCGTTTCGAATAGTCTTTGCCATTCTAATTTTTTAACTCCAAAATAACGTCGTTTCGATTCGATGAAAATTAGATAGAGTTATCTAAAGTAACATTAGATATATTTTCCCCTTAATTTTAAGGGAAAAAAGTTTCCGATGTTACTTTAAATAACTTTATCTAATGTTCATCAAAACGACGTCGTTTTAAGGTTGAAAATTAAAAAATTAGAATAACAAAGACTATTATAACACTAAAATAAATTAAAATTACAAAAATATCATGATTTCTATCCCAAAACGATGTCCTTGCGATGAACATTAGATAAACCCTAATTCTAATATACAATCATATAACCAAAAAAACAACGGTTACAAGTTTGAATGCAAAGTTGAAAAAGATAATATAATAAGTTTTTTGTTTTAAAAAATTAAATTTTATTATACAATTTTGTCAAAAAAAACAAACGCTTGTAAACTTATTTAATTTCCAAACGGTTACAAAATTGAATGCAAAGTTATTACAGAATAAAAATATATGCATTTTTTTTATTATACAACTATAAAAAGAAAACGGTCGTCAACTTATTTAATATTCAAATGGTTATAACCTGCTGTACCCTTAGGCTAGATAGCACTTCCCAACTCAAATCAATAATTACTTGATAAGATCCTACTGATTATGGAGATAGAATAATATTATTCAAACATTAATACACTATTCGCAGTTAAATAACTCTGTAAATAGCTAAAAATCTTAGTGTTCGTTTGATTTCTCTTCTGGAAAAAACTCGTTTGATAAGATTTTGTTATGGACCCGTATAATGGGCCTATTAAGAAGCAAGCCCAACAAAGGACAACCCAATATCTGAGTCAGCATTGACTCAAGACAGATATCCATCGAGGATACTTATCCGACAACACGGTGACAGCTCAGCAGATAGGCCGAGATCTGAGTCAGAAACACCTAAGGCTCATCTGCACTACCCACAGGTAACCCCTATAAATACCAGGTAAACCCTAAAGGTAAACACACTTTCTCTCTTACTACTATGCTGTCACTGTGCACACACCCCTTTGGCTAGCGCCGTTATAATATTCTGTGCACAGTGATCCGCTCAACTCAAGGGTATCTTCTCCATAGATACCTTAGAGAGGGCACTAGATCCAAGAGTAACACACCAGTCTATCGGGCTGGACATCTCTGTCTTATAGACAGAACAGATTTGTTTTGTAAAAATATTTTGAAAATTGAAAACTATACCTATTTTTTTTTTTAAAAATTAAATTTAGAGAATATATATGAGTTGTTTTTGTTTTCTATTTTGGTTTTTAAATTTTTAAAATATATATATATATATATATATATAGAAAATAACTGTTTCCATAACTATTTTACTAAACAGTTTTAAGAACAAAAAAAATAATAACACAATCAAAAAGACTCTTAATCTCGGGCACACATACATATATCCCTCTAGCTAATTACGTCCTTGATGATGTGGACTTATTAACACTATGACCGAAGATAGATCCACTAAGGTGGGAGTTTTCTGAGGTGGAACTTAGGGGTGTTTGGTAAGTGAGAAATTTTTTTTTTGCATGGAAAGTGTGGTAAGGAAAATGATTTTGCCATGTTTGGTAGGGGAAAAACAAAATGGAAGGTTGGAACAAATTTTTGCTGTTTTCCACCATTTTAGGTTGTTGTATTTTGCCAATGAAAACATGGAAAAAGGAACCGCCCATGCAGGGGGAACTCATAACACTGTTTTGAGATAAAAACACCCTTACAATTTGTTGCGCATTTTTAAGGCCAACAAAACTGGCAATTGAATAAAATATTAGGAACCAAGATGAATGAGAATTCACAATTCATGCGGTGCACTTACCCGGTCATTAGAATAAGAAAAAAAGAGATGCATTTGAATTTATTACAATCAAAATAATTTGTCAATGTTTGTTCCATTTTCGAACTACATGCAATTATGACCGTTTCATGAACGCAAAGAACCAAACGAACCTGAGAGAAAAAGATCCATTATTTTACATTCAACCAAATATAGTAACATAAAATTAACCCAAGTTTCTTTGGCATATCAAACATCTTTTTATAACTTTTTCAAGTAAAAAAAAGTTCTTATCAATTTTCCATAAAAAAAATTTTCCGAACAAAACAAAATTTCTCTCTTACCAAACGCCCTATTAGAGTGTTAAAATGTTTACATGATTCTGTCCATATACTTTCACACAATTTAATGAAATAGAGACACTATAACCTCAATCTGCAGATAGAAAGACAATATGTGGCCATTTTAATTGCATTTCAGGAACTCATTTGTTACATAACAACCTTTTAATTCGAATTATTTAGATATACACTGAACATCGAAAAAAAGAAAGAAGAGAAACACAATAACTTCAATCCTCAGCAATAACAAAACAATAACAAATAACTAGCTTATTGTGTTCTAGCCAGAAGGGGAATCACCGATAAGCTTGAAATTCTCTAGTTGTCTCAATCTCAACCATGGAACGTTCCAAATCTTAGCCTCATAAATACTCTTCTCACCACCGTCAATGGCCTCCATGGTTATGAAATACAGAGTGGAAGAAACCAGATGTTGTTTTGCACTCACCACCTTTGCAAATTTTAACACTGCATTCTATTAAGCAAAGACAAGTTTTAACACGACATTCATAGACTGAAGACAGAGACATCGTAAAGAAACAGAGACTTAATAGAACATTTCAAACATATTCAAATTAAATATGAAACACATATAAAATTATAGAAAAAGAGTACCTCTTTCTTGTTGTGTTCGTTCACAGCAAAACGAGCAAGTTCAACAAACTTGACGTCGTTTTGGATCCCATGATATTCATGAATAGCACCCTCCATTTCTCAGAAACAAGCTAGCAAACAAAGCAGAAACTACCACTCTCTCTGTCTCTCTCTGTTAGTGTTGAAGTGTGAAAATTGCCCATCAATATATAATGGCTACAATGGAAAAAAATGATTTGCACGTTATTATTTATCATTAAAAATTGATTGACCGTTATTATTGATTATTTATGACTGTAATGTCAAATTGATTTGTGTCAATCTGCAATAATGACAAATTATTTAAAATGACAACAGAAGGGATTCTATTTTGTGGTAGAACTGTATGTGCTTGACAGAGAAACATAATGCAGTTGTGATTCTTGATTAAGAGAGTGTATGAAGAGCATTAGTGTATAATGAGTAGTGAAATGGTGCATACTACATTTTTTGATTTAGAAAAAAATCAGTGCATTACCCGATGCACGAAAAAAAAATTAAATTTTTTATCCGGCTATCGTGGTTGATAAAAAATTAGTGCATTACACGTGACATGCACGAAGGAAAAAAGATTAAAATTTTTATCGGCGACCTTCGTTGATTAATCTCTAGAAGAAAGAACATGTCATTATTTTTCTATATATATTTAGGAAAAAATATCTATCATTTTAAAGGATATAACCTTATATTATTTTAGATCTTAACCGTTGATTTCCAACGGTTATAATTTATTGGGTCAAACTTAATGGGCCAAATTTATTATTACTAATTAATAATTTTGATCCAATAAATTATAACTGTTGATGGACGAAAATCAACAGTTAGGATCTAAAATGCCATCAACGGTTATAATCTATTGGGTCAAACCTAATGGGCCAAATTTATTATTAATTAATTAATAATTTTGATCCAATAAATTATAACCGTTGATAGACGGAAATCAACAATTAGGATCTAAAATGATATACGCTTATATCCTTTAAAATGACACATGTTATTCCCATATATATATTAGTGTATTACCCGTGCGATGCACAAGAAGCATCACACACACATATGGGTTTTACACTTTTCATGTAACATGAGAAGAAAAAATTTTCTATGCACATTTCGATTTTCGTGCTGACATAAAATCCACACATGACAGTTTTCTAATATATGGTCCCACGTGACTTTTGTCTCTATGGCATAAGAACGTTCATCTCATGTAATGAGAAGTATAAAATCATATATATATATATATATATATATATATATATATATATATATATATATAGCTATGAAGCACCGACACTTCAAAAATTCTGACGTGTCGTGTCCGACACTTCGACACTCCAACACGCATTGTAGAAACTCAAAAAACTATTCAAAGGTTGCGTTACGTTGCATTTTTAGTTCCAATTAATAGATTCGTTGGATTACGATTATAATTTTATTGAGTTTAATATAAATATTTGAGATATCTTATGTTTCTTTGCAAAATTGATGGATGTTATAAGTTTAACTTCTTTTTATTAAAATTATTGAATATTAAATATAATATACACTACTTAAATTAAAAATATTATTTAATATCAAAACGTGTCCTAACGTGTCGAAATCTAACATTTTTTAGAATTAACGTGTCGGAGTGTCGTGTCACGTGTCGCGTGTCGGTACTACATAGTATATATGATTTTATTTTTCTCATGTTGCATAAGATAAATTGTCTCATGCAACACAAAAAAATAGGTGGGACCTGTTTTTTATTTTCTCTCTCTCTTTTAGTGGGTCCCACCCACTTTTTGTGTGTTGCATGAGACAACTTATCTCGTGCAACATAAGAAAAATAAAACCCATATATATATATATATATATATATATATATGGAAAAATATTTATCCTTTTAAAGGACATAACTTTGTGTCATTTTAGATCATAACCGTTGATTTTTGTCAATTAACGATTATGATTTATTGGGTTTTATTGTGATTTATTAATTAATTAATAAATTTGAACCAATAAATCTTAATCGTTAAATGACACAAATTTATATCCTTTAAAAGGATAAATATTTTTCATTATATATATATATATGTATGTATGTATGTATGTATGTATGTATGTATGGAAAAATATTTCTTGAGATAAGTTTATCTCCGGCTACCCAAAACTACGTCGTTTTGATTGTTTTTTTCCTTATATTTATTCATTAACCTTTGAATTGTTATGCTTCCTTTTTTCTCTCTCTTCCTTTATCACTGTTGATCAATGTTGTTAAAACGTAGAGTCTATGTAAAAATGGTAGGGATGAACAAAAACATAAAATCGTAAAACGTAAACGAAACGTAAGAGTTTACTAACGTATTAAAAATAAAATATATATCCAACATGGGATAGGTTATTGTGCCTACTCCCTATTTGCCTACCTTTACCTACCCTTCTCATCACCGTTGGATTACAATTTGATCTAACGGTTCATATTGAAAACATAAATAAAACCCTTTTACCTCCTTTATTTATGTTTTATTTATGTTTTCAATATGAATCGTTAGATCAAACTGGTAAAAGGGTTTTATTTATGTTTTCAATATGAATCGTTAGATCAAATTATAATCCAACGGTGATGAGAGGGGTAGGTAAAGGTAGGCAAATAGGGAGTAGGCACAATAACCTATCCCATCCAACATATATAAATTCAAAATCCACAAACATGTTTATTTTACAAGAATGTCAATTTTAATCTTTGTTTTAATTTTATATAGAATAATTTTAATGTATTAATTATATAAGTTATTAAATTTAAGCTAATTAATGACTAAAAACATATATATATATTTTTATTATTACGTGTTATATATATTTGAACCATGTAAAAAAATATTCATATTACGTTTCGACACTACGTTTGAACCGTTTCTACGTTTCGACACTACGTTTGAACCGTTTCGGCTCAAAAATCCTTTTCAACTACCATTTTGACTCTATTTTGGTCATAAAAACGTAGACATGGTCCGTTTTTACGTTTCGACACTACGTTTTAACAACACTGTTGTTGATCCATATTTATACGGTTATAAAGATCTCAAGTTAAAATGCAAACCTGATTATTTCATAAACAAATTACAAAACATAATTGCGTATATATATATATTGAAGGGACACTCTCATCCTCTAAAACAGACTGTCTTCTTCAATCAATGATGAGTTTTGGATTACCAGACTTGGCAAATTAATTTTGAACCATTGATTTACTGACAAATGATTCTTTACATGCTTGCACCTGTACATAATTTATTGGGCCTAGGATACTCTTCAAATATCAGAAAGCACGCTGCAGCAAAAGATGTAACCATACTGGCAATGGATATAAACAGTAACACAAGCCCAATAATCAAGCTTGGATGTAGTGAGATTATGAATTCGCTTTCTGTGAATCTTGACGAAGTGAAAATTGACAAGAAAGCTATTAGAGATGCAGAAGAAGTGAATAATGCAACTGAATTTGTCAAAATGAAGACAACAAACCATCCATTGGTCTTGTCACATGGAACAGTGACACTACAAGAAATTCGGGATATACTGGCGGAGTCTTGGTGGCTGTTTTATAAACCGACCGTAAATCTAGTAATTAAGAACGCCCTTAACTCTCTCTCTCTACTCTAAGTATTCCAGTGGCACATCTCATTCCCCCCCCTTTTCTTGACGCTAAGTCTAAAAAAAACCTTACATATCTCATTCTTCATTTCTCTCTACTGTTGCCATGCCAAAAGCCACCATCAACACCAATCCCACCGATAAGAGTTTCCTCTGTATATTTTGAAATCTATTTTGTGCTTTTAATAATATTTTTTTTCTGGATTTAGATATAATTTACGCAATCACGCGTTTGATTCGATATGGTTGTACCGATTGATCTCAAATAAAGCTAGTTCATTCTCCAATTTGTAACAATGATGAGTTTCCCCTTTGATCTGTTCTTTCGCAAATGCTCTTGAATGATAAAATTTTGATCTATTTTGTGACTTTGCTCTTCCCTTTTCTTTTCATAAACCCTAGCCACTTGCGTGAATTTCAATTTGGAGCTTCATTATGGTTTGAGATTTCGATTTTGATTTGTTTTTGTTTCTCTTTGTTAGACTGTAATTCTCGTTCAATTTGTTGGATCCACCTTTGAAGAAATATGGTTGTGGCAGAGGCCCAGTACATGGTTGCTTTGAGGTGAGTTTTTTCATATTTATTATTTATTTATTTATTTTATGGATTCATTTAACCCCAACTAGTTTTTCATATGTTAGTTTTTGTTCTATTCATTGTGATTCTTAATTTTACTTAGGTTCTGATGAGTGGCTGTTATGAAAAAAATTGATCAAAATGTACACTTCAAGGAAGAGATTCCACTAGGACAAGGATGCTGAACCCACTGAATTTGAAGAGACAGTTGCAGAGGTTTGCCATCTCTGTTTTGGGAGAATAAGCCTATTTAGTAAGAGGGAGGATATTCTTACTACCAAAATTTTCTACTACTAACTCACTACTTATCTAATGTTAAAAAGTTTTTGAAAAAAGAGAAAATATTGATCCAATGGTGATTAGATAGGTAGTAAGTTGGTAGTAGAAAATCTTGGTAGTAAGTATATCTCCCCTCATTTAGTAAATGTTCAAAATGATGATAATCTGCATTATTTGTCCTTATGTAACTTCTTTTTCATATATATATATATATATATATATATATATATATATATGAGAGAGAGAGAGTTGTATTGTTGACATTTTTTTCCTCATCTAATCATACTAGTTACAAAAAAATAATATTATCTTTTTTTTTTTTTGTAAACATAATATTAATATCTTTATTAACTAAGATGTTTGTTATAAATCTTAATTGAAAGAAAAAATTTCATATTAGGTTAATAAAATTACTCTACTCTTTAAAGTGTATATTTTTATGACCTTGTCTTGAACAGAATAAGATTGTAAATCGTCCATGGGCTAGGACAACTAGAAGGGGGAAGACACCAGAAGAAGATGATAAGTTGAAAGTAAAGCTCCTGAGATGAAAAGCAACGCGCAGAGCCAATCATGCTGGTTGATTTGGGGCGCAATGATCTTGGAAAAGTTTGTTATAACTATTCACTTTAATGGATACTCCTATTTGTTAATCCTCTTGTAGTAATAGCTTACTCAATTGTTTAGTTTTTATAAGGAAAATATTTTTTGGAAGTTAAATTAAATTTCTGATTTTTAACCATGTTAACGTTGATAACACATGATTGTTATTTGGCTACTTGGGAGGACTAGATTTTCTATATTCTATTTATTAATTTCTGTAATGGTTTATCTCTCTAATTTTAGGATTCTGAAAGGGCTGTGAGAAGAGAAGAGGGTTTAGCCTTTGCCAAAGAATTGGGGCATTTGATTTTTAAATGTAGTGCTAAAACTCGAGAAAATGCGGAGCAGTGCTTTGAGGAACTTGCTCTAAAGGTACAATTTTAGATGCTTACTTAGCAGCTGCTTTTGTTTAAAAATAATAATAATTCAATTAAGAAATTTGCATAGAGAAATGTAGAACATGTCTGAGTTAGTAATTTTGGGATAACCATAACAGATTATGCAGAAGTACCTAATTCTTGGATGATGATTCTGTGACAGCTCCAGAACCAGAATCAGACAGTTCTGAAGCTGTTAGTGAGGTTTTGTTTTCGGCTATAAATAAGGTTTTAGCAGATTAATATTTTCTTTTTTTTAGTAAATAGTCTTCTAGCAAATTAATATTTTCTTATTTTTAGTAAATAGTCACTTTGGTGAAAAGAGTTATTTGACTTATTTCCCATATTGTTTTATATAATAATCTCAAATTAAAATGCAACCCTAATTATTTCATAAACAAATTACAAAACATAATTGCGTATATATATATATTGAAGGGACACTCTCATCCTCTAAAACAGACTGTCTCCTTCAATCAATGATGAGTTTTGGATTATCAGACTTGGCAAATTAATTTTGAACCATTGATATACTGAGAAATGATTCTTTATATGCTTGCACCTGTACATAATTTATTGGGCCTAGGATACGTGATAAAATCTAGACCAGAAGAAGTAGTCAAGCAAACCATCGAAAAGGCTAAACTGAAGCACAAGAAACATAAATATTGGGAGAAGCCCAAATGAAGGCACTACATACGCAACCCACTTGGATGTGTGTTCAAATATCAGAAAGCACGCTGCAGCAAAAGATGTAACCATACTGGCAATGGAGATAAACAGTAACACAAGCCCAATAATCAAGCTTGGATGTAGTGAGATTATGAATTCGCTTTCTGTGAATCTTGAGGAGGTGAAAATTGACAAGAAAGCTATTAAAGATGCAGAAGAAGTGAATAATGCAACTGAATTTGTCAAAATGAAGACAACAAACCATCCATTGGTCTTGTCACCTGGAACAGTGAGAGCTGCTGCAAACACTACAGTAGCAATAAGTGTTGCAACAAGCATGCCAGAATTGGCTATTCCTTTGGCTGCATCTTTAACTTCATCAGATAACTTTGTATGATTAGCATGAAATATATCCTTTGGTGTCTTGCCTTTGTTGTTTCTCATTGTCCTTAATTCTGGAGGAACTCTCTTCTCCACTTCCTATATGCATTAATATCAATGTAACAATATATATGTGGTAACAGTGATCAAAATGTCACTGTTTATCAATTTTTTTATTCAAATACCATGCGAACAATATATTTTCTAAGATACCACGAGGGCAAGTTTATCGGGCTCTATAGCGAACTATTAGAAAACAAATTTAATTTTGCAACTTGATCCACCGCCAAACCAGAATTATGTAGAAGATAATAGATTCAATTAGAAACCAAAGATGCACCGCCACACTAGAGGGTTCTTGAAAGAAATGGAAAATGAATTGGTCAGAGGCAGTGAACTAGATTGAAGCAATAACAGGTCACAAAGCAAATGGAAAATGAAAGAACCAATACCACCGCCATGCAAGAAGAAACTACAAGCAAGAAGAAACTACAAGTGTTTAGATGTCTGTAGAACATGTGCTGTCCATTGGTCTTAGTTGTCATCTTAATTATATGATAGTACAACTTTAGAATATTATATTAGGAAAGTTGGTAAAGCAAGAAGCTGTCAAAGTCGGTTAGTTGAAGTTTATATATATGTGTATCGTGTGGTTTTTAACTGCCAGAGAAAAAAAAGTACAGAAGCACTAAGAAAAATAGGAAGAAAGTGCCATAGCATTTGGAAACAAAGAGCGTGTGTGTTGTATTTTTCCTTTAGCCAAAATTCAATACAAAATATTTTTTTTTTCATCTATTATTCCTTTTATTTTCTCCAAATTTCCAACACGAACTTGGTTGCAGTTCGTTATCCCAGGTGGTGTCCACCAAAACGTGACACATAGCAAATTGAGTCGCTACAGTGCCCAGCGAACTTTTCCACGTGATATATTGGGAAATAATACTGTTCGCGTGCATTTAGATGAAAAATTTGGTGAACAATGATATTTTGCTCACGCTTCCTATATATGTGCATAGAGAAGAAAAATAATTGAATAAGAAGAAGCAATTTTACCTTGAACCACACCAGCTCTCTTTGCATTTGAATGTTTGGTCTTGAACTTGACAAAAGTTCTTCCGGATGAAATGCAGCAAAGTGTAGAACATTGTTATGATCCTTGTCAACTGCTCGTATTATATTGTTCATTGTCCCCATTTTAAGTACAAAGTAAAAAATGCTACTTTGTCGATAGAAAACGATAAAGTGAAGTAGGCTCCTTCCATTATGTGAGTCCTTTATCATAAGTAATTCAGGGTTCATGTAAAGAAGCCATTTAACAGCTTCAACATTTCCAGATTTTACTGCGTCAAATAATACTGACGAAGGTTCAGTTATCAATTTCAAAGTCAACCTATGCTCCAATTCTCTAACATGAGACCACAATGTCTTAAGCAATTGATGACTCTGTCCTATTGAAGCTTCTTTATTGCTCTCCTCTTGCATATCTATCAACGAGCATATCAATCTTTAGTTTCTGTGAGGACCTAACAAAAGATTTAATTCAAGAGCCGTATTGAAAAACTTTTTGAAATTATTATAAGAGTTCATGTTGTAGTTTTCAAATTATAGGAAAATCTAAAAATACACAGAAACAAGCAAGTGAATCTAACATAAATTGAATAAGCCAATAGCATAAAATTTAAATAAAAAAAAAATGAAGAAAGGAGGAAAAAGAGCTATACGAAAATTTAAGTTTGAACTTACAAAATTCATCTGAAGACTTTCGTGCCAGCATATGCAAAGCTGTTAGTTTCTCTTCAACATCTCTTGCGATTGCCAAATTAGCTGGATACTTTTCAAATAATTTCGTTGCCACACCTATTTTATGCACAAATTGCCACCAAAGTTTAATGGATAGCATACACAACACACCGTAAAACTCGATAGGAGAAATATTTTTACGGTCTCTTTAGATAATGTTATATACAGCTACTCAAAAACTACGTTATTTTGATTAATGAATGATGTTTATGTAATTTTACGTAAATTAACGAAGGGTGTTTCCATAATTTTGTTTATTTTTTTTCATATACATTTTATTGAAACACCCTTCACTAATTCACCTAAAATTAGATAAACACTAGATAACCTTATCTGACGTGGTTGTAGAAATCTTGGTACATCATTAATTTTATTTATATATATATATATATATATATATATATATATATATATATATATATATATATATATATAAATTAATGATGTACCAAGATTTGGATGAATATATAGTTGAATATACTTCAATTGATAAGATGAGTGATAAATCACAATTGAAGATGACATTCAAATTATAAACATGGAAAAAATGTGTATCATTTTAAAGAAGGTAAAATTGTGTCACTTTAAGTGAGAGAATGGGATAGATATAGGAGGAGAGAAAGTCGATAAAAAATATAAAGGTGTGGTTCCCATATCTTTTTGTGAGTTAATAGATATAAGTTGTGTCATTTAGAAAGATAAACATTTTTCCTAATAAATATATATAAAAGTTCATAGTTTGACCGATTCAACCAATTGGTTCAATTAAGTTTATAAAAGTTGAGGCATGTTATATATATATATATATATATATATATATATATATATATATATATATATATATATAGGAGAGAGATCCTTTAACTCTAGTATAAGACTTATAAGTCTTATTCCCCATCCTAGCCGTTGATTTCCGTTCATCCAATGGTTATAGTTTACGAAGTTATATTAAGTAATTATTAATTATACTATAAATGGCAACCGTTGATTTCCGTCCATTAACGGCTGAGATGCGGAGTAAGACTTTTAAGAGTTACTCTGCAGTTAAAAGAACCCTCCTCATATATATATATATATATATATATATATAAATGTTTTTCTCAAGTTATATAAAAAATCTTATCTCATGCTACAGACACATCGCAATCCGAGCCAGCCTTTATTTTTATTTTTGTCTTAACCGCGGGACTCACCTAATTATGTCTCTACATGAGACCATATTACCTCATGTAACATGAGAAAAACATTGTCCATATATATATATATATATATATATAGTTTTATAATTCTCCTTTAACATGAGAATTACAATTTTCCTACACACCTTTCGATTCTCGTGCTGACATGGTCCTACATATAATTTTTTCTAACACATGGGTCCAACATATTTTTTATCTCTACAACATAAGATTTCAATTCTCCTTCAACATCAATTATAAAACTCATATATAAAAGACAACTCGCTTTTAAGTATGGAAAAGCATGATTTAAAGTCTTACCACACATGTTGCCGCTAATGGTCATAAAAAACAGTTGTTCAATATCCTTGGAAGCCATTTTCTCAAGTAGTTTCTCAGAGGACAGATTTTCCACGATTTTGCGGTGACCAGATAAAGCAGCTAAGTGAACTGGAAGCATCCCATCATGTCCAGGGATCACAGGCAGATTTTCGTTCTTTTCAATCATGATTTGAAAAAAATCACCAATCCCTGAAATTGCAGCTATACAAAAAGCTGTGTTCCCATCTATGTTTGGTATCTCAAGGTCTTCTGGGGTCATATGCTTAACCAACTCTTGCACAAAATTAGTGCTCTTTGCGCTAACTGCAACATGAAGAGCTGTGTCTCCAGTTGCAGTCAATGGAATACATACCATATCAGGAAATGTATCATAAATGGATTGTGCTCGGTACCAAATATCGCCGATTGCATATGCGTACAGATCTCGTTTTAATGAACCTGCCATCCTTCCAAACTTCACATCATCACATGCTCTTTACTATATTTATTAGGAGAAGAATCCGTTTACAAACTTTTTTTTACAAATTACAGTAAGTATAACCGGTCATACACTTTTGATTGAAGTATGAATGATCATATTTAGTATAATTTGTAAGAGATTGTAAACAAAAAATTTGTAAATATAACATTCCCCTGTTTATTATTTGCATAATTTGTGAACTTGCTTTTGTCTTGGTTTTGAAGTCTTTCATGTGAGATTTTGAGTAAAATTTGTAGAGATATGTTTGTAATGGGAAAAGTATATAACCTTTAAACCACATGGTGGTAAAATCTTCCTTTCTTTCTTAAGTTGTTAAAAGCAATAGTTTCAAGTAAAACTTACTTTGGAGCTTGATTCCATCTTGTAGTGAGGCAGCAGCTAAAGTAGCTTCAACTGGAGTTTGCTCATGGCTTAGACTTGGAATGTGATCAGATGGTATTATAATCTGAATGTTGGTGTTTTCTACCATATTGATGGAGGGTTGTCTATTTTCAAGTCATGATGAAAACGACTGCTACCCCTCAAGTTCTCGTGGCGGGAACATATTCTGGTGTTGAAATCAGAGGGTTAATTTTCCTCTTAACGTGTAAGTACTATGCATATACGAGGTAGGATCATTTGACACCGGTGTCAAATTTAAAGTTTAACACTTCATTTGAGAGCCATTGATCAAAAAAGATCAACGACTCTGATTTGTAAGCATATGACACCATTAATTTTTTTATTTAACGGCTCTGACATGAAGTGTCAAACTTCAAATTTGATACTGATGTCAAAGGATCTGTCTATATATATATATATATTTATAATTATTTCAATTATTAACATATATATATATATATATATGTGGATTACAGTGCTGTTCAACCTGTTAAATTAATGATTTGACCAATTCTCTTTAAGAGATATTTCTAAGCCTCAGCACCTCAACCAAACAGTTTCAAGTTGAATGATTTCTGAATTGATAACGTTAATCCTTATAACTGCACTTTAGACGCAACATAAAAGGGCTCATATTGCAGGTACCAGCACCTTGACAACAATTGTTATGTGAAGAATGCTATAACACATGCCAATAGATCCTATTTTGTATATTGAATTGGAATCGGTTAAATACAAGAACCTCAAAAGCACCAATAAAAAAGAGTTGAGTTTAAAGTCGGGATATGACCCATGAAAGTTTACCTCATCAATTTAAGTTGTGACTATGGTGATCCTTCCACCAAGATGCTTAAATTCTGATTTCAAACGCTGCAAGTTCCTCATCTTATACTTGTTAACCCAAGTTTTCTGCTCTGCTGGTAAATTATATATCTATCAATTTTTCCCCTTCGTAGTCCGTACGCTTATACTCGGACAATTAAATAAGTAACAAGTTGTCTACGACTAATTCAAATCAAGACTAGAAGGATTTTATTTATAAGAAAATATATGAATATTATTTAACCTATATATGTTCAACAACCAGGCAACAAGAATATAAATATATACCCAGAATTAACTTGGCAGCAATACAACATTGAACAGTGAACATCATGCTATCGCAAATGAATCA
This sequence comes from Gastrolobium villosum, assembly GCA_032173675.1. Lineage (NCBI taxonomy): Eukaryota > Viridiplantae > Streptophyta > Magnoliopsida > Fabales > Fabaceae > Gastrolobium > Gastrolobium villosum. The sequence continues at coordinate 57,534 of JAVKPL010002769.1, forward strand.
TTTCATGTATTATTTAAATTGATCTTGTCATGTTGGAGGATCTCTTGCCATCACTAGTAGTTATGTATGATTTAAGGGGGAATAAAAAAACAGAATTAGATAACCATCAAGATTTTACTGCTTCGGTTATAAAAAAACCTGGAGATAAATTATGCAATATAGAACGCCATATAATTTGTTATGGATTTCCATATCGTAGTAATTAATCTTGTTTATGGTTGCTTTTCTTGAGATTTGGTTGACGTACAAAGATGACTAAAATGATTTGGTTAACTCACATTGGCATTTAAATTCTCCTTTTAATTGTCAACGTTATATTTAAAATTTCATATATATATATATATATATATATATATATATATATATATATATATATATATATATATATAAAGAGGAAGGATATTCTTACTACTAAAATTTTCTACTACTAACTTACTATCTATCTAATCACCATTGAATCAATGAGAGAGAATGCTAAAAAGTTTTTGAAAAAAGAGAAAATGTTGATCCAATGGTGATTAGATAGGTAATGAGTTAGTAATAGAAGATTTTGATAGTAAGAATATCCCTCCATATATTTAAATTTTTAGTCAACTTTATAATTTGTTCGTACAAGGGCGGCATTCACCAAGTTGATTCGAAAGAATATTCAATGGCCACCTCACCTTTGAATATAACGTAAAGAAGTATGTTGAATGATGACTTGAAGCATCACGCAACTAATATTCTATCCTCATCTGATCACTAGAGATTGAAGCGGAGATGCTCCATGCATTTACAACACCTTCAAGCATGAAATTGTTATAAACATAAAATTACTTGTCTTTATTAAATAATTTAAAATTTTGGTAAAGCTGGTCATTCATGGTACAATGTCCTCCGTAGCCTATTACCCAAAAAAGAATATTCTATTGTAAGCTCCCATAAGAATAGTAAGGACACTGGCCGCCGTCCCAAAATTTAGGTGGTGTCAAAAAATTTGACATATAAAATTATTAAAATATTTATTATAATTACATAATTTTATCAGGAAAAAGATTTACTATGAATCCTAACATAGTTATCTAAATTATGTACTAAATAATATCACATAATATTGAAAATTCAAATGAACAATTTTTGTTGATTATATATCAAAACAAACATATAAAAATGCACTAATCTTTTCGGTAAACATCTCAAACATAAGAATTTCACTTTTCTCACACAACATAATAAGTAATGAACCAAATATTATCTTAAGGATATGAAAACACACAAATATAATAATTATATGTATAATAAGCATCGTCTTTCGTCTCCTCTTCCATTATCTCTATTCCTTAAATTTTCAATATCTCACGTTAGAGAATAGCCGTAAGCACGATGAAAAGTTCTCACATTTGAGAATTAAGTTTTTGATTATTCTTTGTGTGTGCAATAACTCAAAACACAATAGTTCAATGGACCTTCATATTCCGTAATTGTAGTCCTGTTATTCATTTGGTTTCATGATTGTTACTTTCAAGGGTTAAGTGTTTGTCCTTTTAAATGACACAAATTGTGTCTTTTTAATTTTTAACACTATATGTTTTTAAACGGATCCTTCCCCTTATTTTTTATGTTCATTTTTACCTTTCTTATCATCACTTGTGGAACCTTGGATTATTTACAAAGTGAAAAACAACACTTTTAATGAGTAATCATAAAAACAACACTTTGTAGTTCATATAAGTGCTCACCCTTTTATTAACTCATTGGGGATATCAATTCCAAAAAGTACTCTTTGTACAAAAGCGGATAATCATTGTCCTGATAATATTGTTTGGTTGCTTGTTTATAAAGAATATTTTTTCTACTCATTTTTGCTTGGTTACATATCGAATGGCAAGTTAGATGAGGTAGGTATTTAATTCTGGATGTGGTCTTTAGAAAGAACAAATATAAGGTCAATGGTGGAATGTGCATATTACCAAGTTGAATAGTTTTGCTTGGTAATTAACACAAACAGTGACAAATATCATATTTATTTGTACCATTATAAATAAAAATAAATCCCACATCTTGTACTAAACTCTATAATTGAAGAGAAGCTTATGGAACTAAAGGTCCAATCAACAATTTAGATATAAAAGTTCACATTGAAAGCATGGTACATAAATGACGAGTTTGTAGCCATCTATTTGATCACTTGCTTATAATAAGTCCTGCTTAATTAAAAAAATGAAACACAGCAAACAATACTGATAAGTCAGCGTATTCTCATTTTTAACTTGTGCATTAAGCGAGTGGCACAAGCCAGATTTATCATTACAACAAACAAACACATGGATGAACATGGTATTGCTGAGTACGGAGTTGCACGCTGTAAGAACCCGCACCGCTAATTAAGGTAATTAGTGAATTAATTATGATAATTAGGAAATAATTTCATAATTGACCCTAATAATTATTATGAGGCTTTAATAATTACAATTAGTGGGTAAAAATGCTGAAAGTCGCTTTTCGGAAGAAAAGTGCAGATACCGGTTCTGCTACTCGATATAAATGCGTACCGGAAAAGTATCCCGGAAAATTATAACGAATGCATGATAATTACTAGAATATTATGTAGGACTTGTAAAACAAGTTTCAAGTCAAAATAACGTAATCTGATGCCAGAACTGATACTGGCTATGGAAAAGCGCGTACCGGAAAGGTGCTCCGAAAAATAAAATAAAAATATGAAAAATCTTAGAAAAATGTCTAGGTCTAGATTCCGAAGTTTGGGATCAAGATCTTTTACTTTGCTATTAAGGCTAATACTGCGCGCTAAGTGGCCATGTGCCTATAAATAGACACACTAAGGCACACAACCCTAGGCATCCACTATTCCCTACGTGAGAGGCAGCTGCATGAAGGTGTGAGGCACTGTTCCATTGCCTTCCTCACCTTTCTTGAGGCCAAGTCTTCCCCTTTTTGCTTGGTTTCTTCCCTTTCCTCTTCATAAACACTTGTGATCATCCTTGTGAGAGTGAAAGGAGTGTTCTTGGCTGTGTTTCAGCTGCTGTGTGTGAGGTTGGTGGGCTGAGTTGGTGAGTTTGAGTGACTTGAACCTTTGGCTTGGCATTGGTGGTGCCAAGGAGCCATCTTGTGGTGCAAGAACCCATCTTTGTGGTGTCATTTTCGTGCTCCTACTTAGGCTGAGTTTGAAGTGTCTAGGGAGAGCTCCAAGAGCACACCTTGCTCTGTTTTAAGCTTGGGGTAAGTTTCCTCACCTTTGATCTTAAGTTTTGATGCTTAAAGTTGATGTCTTGCCATGCTTAATGAGTAAACAAGAGGGTATAATGAGTATGAACCTAAAATAGACTAAAAATGCATGCTTTAACGTGTACATGTGTTAAAAGTTGGATCTTTGGGATGGATATTCACGAAATGCAGAAATTGCATTCTGTCGTGAGATATCCGGATATGTCCCTTCTGATATCCGGATATCCTGGGTTTGCGCAGACAGTAGCTGTGCTGTATGAACAGTAAGCTATTGGGGGTTTGTGGACCCTAGATTAAGGAAGTTTAACTTCTGTAATTAATGAACTAAGTCAGAATCATATGATTAAGGGCTTATGGCTTTGTTGGAAGCCTTAAGACGTAAGACGTAAAGGAAAGGCGTAGTCTTTAAGTTGTATGCTTGTTGTGCATAAATATTGATGTATTATTGGTCCATATCAGATTGTGATACTGCTGTTTTTGGACTTGTGAGTGGTTGGACCTCTTGGCTTGGATAGCTAGCTTGCAAGGTAAGCTTTCGTGTCCTCGGTTTAGCCATTTTATTGTTCCACCATGTCCCATGGGGATGGGTTTATGCATGCTGTGTTACATGCTTTAATGTTTTGGAAATTGCTGTTGAGCTATTTATATGCAATGTGCTTTTATGAGATGCATGTGGTGTCCACCTATACGGTAAGCCTGAGTATGTAGTACATACAAGATGGTGAGGCTGTGGGTGAGGTGCAAGCGGTGTTCCTTGTACTCATGTAGGTATAGACGTATTCCTACATTTCTCTGGCCAGTAGATTTAATAAACACACATGGCATGATTAATTGCTGCATCGCATAGTTTTGGAACTTATATTGTAAATACTGTTTTTGAACTTATATTACACATGTAAGTGAGCTTGGGGTGGAAGATCCTTGAGGACCCCTTGTCTTACTGAGATTTCTTGTTTAGAGATCTCACCCCACGTTTGGGGACGCTTATTTCAGGTTCAGGTAATGTTGAGGGCTCAAGTGGCAGGAGGCCAGAGCTGAGCTAGACTATCTGTATTTCTGCTGACATGGTGGATGCTGTTTATTTGACTGATGTTTATGTTTTCTGCTAAGTTTATGTTGAGACTGTTGTTGGGCAATGTTGCCTTATTTGGTGAGCATGGGGTTTGTCCATGCCACATGGTTTGTTTGTGTCTTTTATTTGAAGTTGTAATGAAAGTATCAGGATTTCGGTCCAGGCTATGTGTTGTAGTCCTGCGACTTAGATACTCACTTAATATTTATTATGAGGTATTTCAGTTAGTTGTTTTGCAATTTACATACAGGCAGTATTTTATGAAATTGATTAAGTAATCAAGTTGGCTAAGGTTAATGACGTCATAATTAAATTAAAGAAAAAGTTATTCCGCATTTTAATTAAGCGTGGCTTAATACGATAGTATGTTAACAATCCGGGTTAACACGGGCTGTTACACACGCAATGTTTCGTTTGGAGTTCTGTTTGACTCAGACTCTTTGGTGGCATTTGTCACTGTTTGAACCAATGTTATTAAAATCGGCCTCACTCGGTCATTGATCAAATCGAAGTACAGGGTCACTAGTTCAACCAGTGGGTCACTGGTTCAACCGCATGATCCGTTAATTATATGCAATTCTATAATTTATATTAAAAAATTAAAAACATACTAGAATATCTACAAAAAAAATAATAAAAATTTCAAATATTTTATTATAAAAAATAATAAATCATATATTATTATCCAATAAAGGATCAAACAAAAATATAATGATCGTGACATGGGGCTCCAAGTTTAGTAAACGACATCTCTAACTATAAATCAAATCAAAATTTTCTGCATAGTACATTATTGAGATAATATTAATGTTGTAGGTACATAATTTATGTAAGTCAATAAGAAAAAAAAGATTCAAATATGTCCATAATGTTTGTTTTTCTTTTTTTTAAATAAAAATTTTGGAATTTTTTTTGGACAGGTACGAGTTACCTGTTAACCAACCAGGTCACCGGCTTTCATAAAAACCGGCTGAGTCACACCGGTTCTGATACATGGTCGGTCCGTTGCTTTAACTGGACCGATTATATGACCGGTTTATCAGTTCTCGGGTTGATCTGGCCGGGTCGATCCGATTTTAATAACATTGGTTTCTACTCCTTCAGGAAGGTGACTTTGTTTTCATGATTCTTGAAGATGTAGGATGCTCTTCCTCACCATCGAAGTTTTCATGATTCTTGAAGATGTAGGATGCTCTTCCTCACCATCGAAAACAGAGAATCTTTATCTTGACTCCTGGACTCTTTGTCTGCATTCAACACAAGGGTACTGCTTACTTTAGCTGGGGCGGGGCTATTACTTGAATTTTCATCCGATTTGAATATACCACTCAAATGTTTAATCCTCCCGAATTAATCTTTTCAAAGATAAAAAGTGAACAATTGTGTTCTCTTTTATGCGTGAGAAACAAGATCATTTCAACTGGACATGATCACTATTATATTTAATTCTATACCACAAAAATGATCATTAATTAACATGTTCATTAACCCTAGGTTTCTGCAATAATAATTTCCTGTCTAGCAACGTGAAGTTCTTATAGTTAAGTGAACAACAACTTCCTCTCAAATTATAATTGGAATGAGAATATCCACTTCATGATTTCGACACAAAGAAGAATCTAACCTATGAGTAAATGTGTATACATGAAAAAGAAACCAACCAAACCATCACATTATAAAATGCAAATTAATGATTTTAAAAATAATTAAAATTTTTTTTTTTTTTAAGGTTAGCATTTTTTTTCCTGTCAAATTTTTAATGTTCCCTTAAAATTATAATGGGATGCAAACCGGGAATAACAACCGTAAAATTCATCATTTGTCATACCAAGAGTGCAATTAGGGCTGTCCAATCTGCACCCCTCAAGGAGAAAAATAAAGAGGTAAAGAAAAGAGGTAAAAATGGGTGGCATGTTTGGTGATTAAAAAAAAAATATGAATCTTCCTAAGGAGGTGCTGCAAATCCTTTGGAGTAGATCGTTGTGGCCCGCAAGATCACCTCAACGCGCGGAACTCGCTAACAAGGAATAATTCATTGTACTATGAATATTAAGTCATTTAGATGTGGGAGAGTTGAAGAAAAAAAAAAGGGGATAACTAGATGTGGAGAGTTGGAGTGGGATGACTTGTTTTGAATTAAAAGAATAAAAAGGACAATAGTTTTGAGTTGTAGTGCTGAGAATTAATAGAGAAAATAAGATTGGAAGAATCATCACTTCAGGAAAAAAAATTGTTTAAATAGTGTAAAGTGGAAAGTATTTACTAGGTTGGTATATCACTTTTACACGTGCCCAACGTACCCCAAAGCACGACGAAATCACATACTGGAAATACGAGTTATAAAACAACGAAAAATAAGAAGGCATGTCATGTGGTCGCATTCTCTTAGCAGAAGTAACTATAATCCAAAATGCATGCTGAATGACCAGACTAGTTCAAATTCAAACATTCTTTTTGCAACTGGCGTCGCATCAGTTTTTTTCTCTCTCTAAGAAAGAGACAAAAACCAATTCAAAATTTACAGGGAACAAAGGCGCCTTCGAAAACTCAACATCAGTCTTAGGCGCCTCGGCAACTCTGGTGGCCTAAGAGATCAAAATCATAATAGACAGACACTTTCTTTGTGGACAAGAGAATGTTCTAGTTATTATTGAAAAGAGATTCTAGTATGTCAGTTTTGTGTTAGAAGTTTTTTTTATAATGAGTTTAATCGGTTAAGTTATCCATTAACAATTATACTTAAACAAATATTAACATTTCTAGTTAAATTTTGACTAAAATTTTTAATTGTCTAGCATTACTCTAAACAGTACTAAATATGTCCTGAGCAAATAAAGAAATTTCGGCGGAAATTTAATTAGCAACAAACATAAGAGAAAGACTCGAAAAAGAAAAAGTGATTGGTTTATGAATGAATGTGACATAAGATGGGACTTATGTAGGCTCACGCGCTTTGCCTAAAGGTAACAAATTGACCTATCCTTTTGGGTACCACTTGATACAAGTGGGGGAATCCTGTTATGCTAACGAGTAACGATAGTCTCATTCCTGCATAATATGTAGCCGTGTGTAATTTGGGCATAGGTCTTCCAAATAATAATAATAATAAAATAAAAAAGCTAATCTTCCAAACAAAAAGGCAGAACTATTTTATATAGGTTTATCATCTATCATTTAATATGATCACAATAACTATCCTACACACGAATAAATCTTTGGTGCTACTGTTGCACCAAAGACTCAGTACATTATATCAATGAAAACATTACAATTCAGCCAAAATTTTGTTTTCTCTGTCAAATTTTCTCTCTCTCATCTGACATGTAATATTTTTGTTGGTAGGATGCACTGAATTTGGGTGCAACAGATGTACCAAAGATTTATTCCCTACACACACATTTTGTGGGGCCCGCAGCAAAAAAAAAAACTCCGGCACGCAAAACAAATCTCTATAACATAACACAATCACTTTTCCTACGACATAACTCTCCTAAAACCCATTTTATATATATAACAATCTCAGATTGAAATACAACGTTGATTATTTCACAAACAAGTTACAAAACAAAATCGAGTATATATATGTTGAGTGGAGACTCCCGTGCTCTAAACAAACTGTCTTCTGCAATTAATGATGAGCTTTTGGATTATCAGGCTTGGCAATTCTCCGACCGTCGATTTGCAGGGCCTTCAAGAACTTTTTTTGCAATGATTAAATCATTAAGTAACATTTTTGGATATGGAGAAGCAAGTAATTTGTTCAACCTAGCAGCATTAAGCACATTTTCGACAGCTAAATCATCGACAAACCTGAACTGTAGGGTGAAAAACATAAATACTGGAATAATCCCGAAATAAGCCACTATATATGCAACCCCATCGGATATGTGAGGAAATATCAAAAAGGAGGCTGCAACAAAAGCTATAACCATACTGGTAATGGCGATAAATAAAAACCGATACCCATATGAGATGATGTCGTTGATAGCTTCTGAGTATCTCGGTGAAGTCGAAATTGCCAAGAAAAAGATTATAGATATAGAAGAAGCGTATAATGCAAATGTATTTGCCATGAAGAAGGCAACAAACACCGGATTGGTCTTGTCATCACCTGGGACAGCGAGAGCTGCACCAAACACTACACCAGCAATAAGTGTTGCAATAACCCTGCCAGAATTGGCTAATGTTGAATAAACGTTAAATGTTTTTTTGTTAGTTTTAATAGTCTTAATTAAGGAGTCATGAGTTTAGATAAGTGAAAGGCCAAAAGTTGTAAGAAAGTGAAAGGCCAAGAGTTAGAGAGAGTGAAAGGCCAAGAGTTAGAGAGGCCAAGAGTTGGAAGTTTAGTTTTGTAGTTTATGGCTAATTTAATGTTTAGGTTCATGAAAAGGCAATCTAGTGCCTATATAAAGTAATCCATATTGTAAGCAAATTATAACAAGAAAAAGATAAATACAAGTGTTGTCTTCTCCACAAGAAAATAGTCATTTTGTTTTAAGTTCTACATTATAGTGATACCACAAATTGGTATCAAAGCTATGGAGAGGGGGAGTGATATGGCACTACCTAAGTTGACGAAGGAGAACTACGAGAATTGGAGCATCCAGATGAAGGCTGTTCTCGGATCCCAGGACGCTTGGGAGAATGTTCAAGCAGGTTTTGTAGAACCACAGGACACTGGAGGCCATTCGGCGGCTCAAACCAAAGCGTTGAAAGAGACGCGTGCAAAAGACAAGCTGGCGTTATTCATGCTCTTCCGAGCTGTAGACGAATCCGGGTTCGAGAAGATAGCAAATTGTGAGACCTCAAAGGCAGCCTGGGACATCTTAGCAAATGTCTATAGAGGAGCTAACCGGGTTAAACAAGTCCGGCTTCAAACCCTTCGTGCCGAGTTGGAGGGAATGAAGATGAAGGACACGGAAGGAGTATCCGGGTTCGTTGCCCGGGTTCAAGGAATTGTGAACCAGTTAAAACGGAATGGAGAAGATATACCTGACACCAGAGTGGTGGAGAAAATCTTGAGATCTTTGACAGACCAGTTCGAAAACGTGGTTTGTGCCATAGAGGAGTCCAAGGACCTGTCTACACTCACCATTGACGAGTTGGCGGGTTCCCTTGAAGCGCATGAACAAAGAAAGAAGAAGAAGGAGGAAACTCTTGAGCAGGCACTTCAGACCAAAGCAACAATTAAAGATGAGAAGATGCTCTATTCTCAAAATTTTCGAGGTAGAGGACGTGGCCGCGGTGGACGAGGTACTAGCCGTGGTGGTAGAGGTCGAGGCCGAAGTCAAGAAGTGTATAGTGATGAGGTAGGACAGTCAAATCAACAAAACTGGAGAGGACGAGGACGAGGTCGACGAGGAGGTCGGTCACACTATTCAAACATCGAGTGTTACAAATGTGGAAAGTTTGGTCACTTTGCAAAAGATTGTAACTCGGACAAGTGTTACAACTGTGGCAAAGTCGGACATTTCGCAAGAGAATGCAGAGAGGAGAAAAAGGTGGAGGAGACGTCCAACCTAGCCACAGAAGGCGAGATGAAGGATGGTGTCTTGTTAATGACACACAGTAAAGGAAGTCCAGACGATGACATGGAATGGTATCTTGACACGGGTGCGAGCAACCACATGTGCGGACATAAGGACTTCTTCAAGGAGATGAGAAAGGTGGAAACCGGACATGTTTCGTTCGGGGATGCCTCAAAGGTTGAGGTAAAAGGCCGAGGTACGATCTGTTTCCTACAAAAGGACGGGTTAATTGGCTCAATTCGAGATGTGTACTATGTACCCGACCTAAAAAGCAATATTTTAAGCATGGGTCAACTGATGGAGAAAGGTTACTCGGTTATTATGAAAGACCGGGTATTGTATTTGAAAGATGAGCAAGGTCGGCTGATAGTTCGGGTTCAAATGGGTAAGAATCGTATGTATAAACTAAATCTGAAATGTATACAGGTTGAATGTTTACAAGCCGAGGTGGAAGATAAGGCGTCACTTTGGCATCTCCGGTTTGGTCACCTACATTATAGTGGTCTAACCGAGTTGGCAAAGAAGAAGATGGTGGAAGGGTTACCTGACATCAACTTTGAAGGAAAGTTTTGTGAGAGTTGTGTACTTGGCAAGCATGCCAGGACCACGTTTCAGAAGATGGCAAGATTCCGGGCTAAGCAACCTCTGGAACTAATACATACCGACTTGTGTGGACCCATCAATCCGGGTTCCTTCAGCGGTAAGAAGTATTTTATTTCCTTTATTGATGATTTCTCACGGAAAACTTGGGTTTACTTTCTGAAGGAGAAGTCCGAGGTGTTTGATGTGTTCAAAAGGTTCAAGGTGATGATTGAGAAGGCAACAGGAAGCTATATCAAATCGGTGCGGTCTGACAGAGGTGGGGAATATACCTCAACAGCGTTTATGTCTTTCTGTGAGGAACAGGGGATAAGGAGGTTTCTAACAGCACCATACTCACCACAACAGAATGGCGTGGCTGAAAGGAAGAACCGGACTATTCTTGACATGGTTCGGTCAATGCTGAAGAACAAAAGTATGCCGAAGGAGTTTTGGGCGGAAGCTGTGCAGTGTGCTGTGTATGTGCAGAACCGATGTCCACATTCGAACTTGGATGATAAAACTCCACAGGAAGCATGGAGCGGTCAAAAGCCTTCAGTGGCTCATCTCAGAGTTTTTGGCAGTATAGCCTATGCACACGTACCGGACCAGCTCAGAACCAAGCTCGAGGATAAAAGCAAGAAATATGTTTTTATTGGATATGATGAAAAAACAAAGGGGTATAAGCTGTTTGACCCCGTCAACAAGAAAGTCATAGTAAGCAGAGATGTAAAGCTCAATGAAGCAAATGAGTGGGACTGGAACAATTCTTCTGAGGTAAACTTTGAAGACGGAATCTCAACACAAATTATCAACCCGGCAAGTCCTGAAGCTTCTGATGATGAAGATGAGGTACGACAACCCAGGATGCGAAGCATACAAGACATATATGAGTCAACAAGTGAGGTACATTTTGTTTGTCTTCTTGCAGACTCTGAGAACATAAGTTTTGAAGAAGCCATCCGAGATAAGAAATGGCAAGATGCCATGGATGAGGAGATAGAAGCCATTGACCGAAATAACACATGGGAGTTAGCCGAGCTACCAGAAGGAAGTCGGCCCATTGGAGTGAAGTGGGTGTTCAAGAAGAAGATGAATGCTCAAGGGGAGATAGAACGATATAAAGCTCGACTAGTTGCAAAAGGTTATAAGCAGAAGGCTGGAATTGACTATGACGAGGTGTTTGCCCCTGTTACAAGGATGGAGACAATTCGGCTACTCATCTCACAGGCTGCTCAATACAGATGGCCAATGCATCAAATGGATGTAAAGTCGGCATTTCTGAATGGTGTTCTTGAAGAAGAAGTTTATGTGGAACAACCGCCGGGCTACATGAAGGCAGGAGAAGAGAAGAAGGTGCTGAGATTGAAGAAAGCACTTTACGGGTTGAAGCAAGCACCACGGGCATGGAATGCTCGTATTGACAAATATTTCAAGGAGAATGGACTTGAACAATGTCCATATGAACATGCTGTTTATGTCAAGAAAAATGGAGGAGACTTGTTAATTGTGGCTCTTTATGTTGACGACCTCATTTTTATGGGAAACAATGCCAAGATGATACAAGAGTTCAAGAGCACAATGACAAGAGAGTTCGAAATGACAGATCTCGGTTTTATGAAGTTCTTTCTTGGTTTGGAAGTAAAACAAAATGAGAAGGGAATCTTTGTGTCACAGGAGGCTTATGCAAAAAAGATTTTGAAGAAGTACAAGATGGAAGATTGCAACCCAATTTCAACACCAATGGAACCCGGTTCAAAACTCTCTAAGTTTGATGGAGGAGACCGTGTTGATGCAAGCAAGTACAGAAGTTTGGTGGGAAGCCTACGTTATCTCACATGCACGAGGCCGGATATCTCGTTAAGTGTCGGCATAGTAAGTCGGTTCATGGAGGAGCCGAGATACACACATTGGAAGGCGATAAAGAGAATTCTGAGGTATGTTCAAGGTACAGTTTCACACGGGTTACACTACTCGAGCTCGGCAAAATACAAGTTGATTGGATATTCTGACAGTGATTGGTGTGGAGACGTAGATGATCGAAAAAGCACGGCTGGTTATGTGTTTTTCATGGGCAACACGGCATTCACCTGGATTTCGAAGAAGCAACCTATTGTGACACTGTCGACATGTGAAGCTGAATATGTAGCTGCATCTTGGTGTGTTTGTCATGCAATGTGGCTCAGGAATTTGCTAAGCAAGTTGGAGGAAAAACAAGTCGGTCAAACTGTGATCCGAATTGACAATAAGTCGGCTATAGAGCTAGCCAAGAACCCGGTAAATCATGAAAGAAGCAAGCATATTGACGTCCGATTTCACTTCATCCGGGATCAAGTAAAGGAAGGAAATGTGGAGCTAACACACGTGACCAGTCAAGAGCAAGTCGGGGACATCTTCACAAAGCCACTGCCGACGTTGCTGCTCAACAATTACAAGAAGATGCTTGGGATGAAAGATGGCAGAACCATTTAAGTTTATGAAGGAGAATTGTTGAATAAACGTTAAATGTTTTTTTGTTAGTTTTAATAGTCTTAATTAAGGAGTCATGAGTTTAGATAAGTGAAAGGCCAAAAGTTGTAAGAAAGTGAAAGGCCAAGAGTTAGAGAGAGTGAAAGGCCAAGAGTTAGAGAGGCCAAGAGTTGGAAGTTTAGTTTTGTAGTTTATGGCTAATTTAATGTTTAGGTTCATGAAAAGGCAATCTAGTGCCTATATAAAGTAATCCATATTGTAAGCAAATTATAACAAGAAAAAGAGAAATACAAGTGTTGTCTTCTCCACAAGAAAATAGTCATTTTGTTTTAAGTTCTACATTATAGTGATACCACAGCTAATTCTTTGGCTGCATCGTTAACTTTTTCAAATAACTCTTCACGCTCAGCATAAAATACATCCTTTGGTGTCTCTCCTTTGCTGTTTCTCATCGTACTTAATTCAGCAGGAACTCTCTCCTTCGTTTTCTAGATATATATGCATTAATATTAATCAAGAGTATGTGATGAATTTTACATGTTAAATTTCCCAAGAAATGCATTATGAAGTAAAAACGACTATGTGCTATAATGATGATGATGATATTTTGAAACTAATTTGTACCTAATCAATATTATATTTTAAAATAAAGATATATAATAAGCAAATTTACCTTGAACCACTTCAACTCTCTTTGCATTTCAATCCATGGACTCAAACTTAACGGTACTTGTGGTTGACGCGCAGCTAAGTGTAGAATGTTGTTACGATCTTTGTCCACTGCTCGTATCATATGGTCGGCTGTCCTCAGTTCAACTATAAAGTCAAAGATGCTATATTGTCTATATAAAACGGCAAACTGCAGTAGATTCCATCCATTATCGGAGTCCCTTATCGTCAGTAATTCAGGATTCATGTCAAGAAGACGTTTAACGACTTCAATGTTTCCTGATTTGACTGCATCAAACCATACTATCGAAGGTTGAGTTATTAACTTCAAAGTCACTTCGTATTCCAATTTTTTAACTTGAGACCACAATTCTTCAAACAATTGCAATGGATGACTCCATCCTGATGAAGCTTCTTCAGTGTTGTCCTCTTGCTTGTCTAGCAAAATTATGATAAAATAAGAAAAACAAAGGCATTCTCAATTAGTGGTGACTTGTAAAAATACATACTAGCTTGGAATTAAAGTTCAGTGAAATGGTTTTATTAAATTACTAAAACAAGCGCAAGATTTTGAGTTGGACTAAACTATTATAAAGAAAATATTATTATATTAATGGCTGTTGCAATAATGTGATTTCAAAAGAGATAAATATCTGGTCAAATTTCAGTTTGATACATAGAGCTAAGTACAACTTCCATAAAAAGAAATCTATCTTATCATTTTCTTCCTTTGAGTTGTGCCCAAGTATTCATCCACAAGTTCTATGTGAAGGAATAAGGTAAATTATAAGAGGGGGCCTATTTAACCATTATGAATATAGCAATGTACTAAAACAATAAAGGATACAATATTTCAAATAATAAAGCTTCATTTTCTAGTAGATGATAACTGAAATACTTTGAAATCTCGGGATTTACTTTATTTTAGGATTTTAAGTGAAACGTATTAGCTACATTCGATCCAATTATTGGAATACATATAACTGTACATTGTTAAAGAAATTGTTTTTAGCTGAAAGGTATCGCCAACTATACATTATAAATCAAACTAACATACATGTGAAATTCATCTATTCACCATGAATGGATGGTTTGGTTTTCTGTAATCGAACTAAACCGATTCTAGTTGTTTGGTTTAGAAACAGAATCAATTTTAATGGTTCGGTTAAGCAAAATAAATTGCTTTTACTTTTTTTACGAACCAATTTTGTTGTCAAAATGGTTCTGAACCCATTTTAAAGGCTAAAAACAATATAAAAATATTAATAATTAAGGAAGAAAGAATTACACCCCACACTCGCTAGTCGAGTTTAATGGGGAGTGATTTCTTTTTCTTTTTTTTTTAAAAGGAAGAAAGAACTAATCTACTTCTTTTGGTTCTGAAACTGATGAGTGTCATAGACACTCTATTTTTAGGATCAAAGGTATATTAAATAAAGATAAATATGATCAACAATATAGCAATAATGCAAAAGATTGTAGAGTTTTAATACTTGGACGAGATTCTGACTTCTTTTTATGTTAATTTCAGGTTTAAAATGATGAATTATAATAGCGAAGATCATTAAAGTACGAAGAGATGAAATCTAAGACAAGAACCAAGAATTCAAGAAAAGCTTATGATAGCTGGCATGCCCGCTTGAGCGAGCAAGTCCAGCGAGGACGTTCTTTCTTTTTGCATTCCCTCGCTCGAGCAAGCAAAGCAAGGGAAGAGTTTGTAACATCACGGGCGCTGAAGAGGGCGGGGAGTGATCACCGGTGCGCAAGGGCATAAAGAAGGAGCGGCTCCTGGTAGGCTTCCAGCGACGGGGGTAAATGATTGAATCGAATCAACACCCGAAAGAGAGGGATTCCAGAGACTGTGCTGGTATAGAAAAGTACAATTGAAAATAGCTTGTAAGAAATAATTGATACTACCTATATTAATAAGATGCATATACTTTTCGGTAGCCTGGAACGGATAACTTCATAGTTAAGCTTGCTAGACTTACAGTAATTCTAGGATGGGTGACCTCCTGTGAAGTTTACTCAGAAAGTGTACGAATGAAGAAAAAACACACTGAAAAGTCTTGTGTTAGTATGTGGAGATAGTCATTGATTCTTGAAGCAGTCGGGCGTTAGAAATTGTATCAGAGCAGGCCCCTCTTCTAGTACGGTGTGGTTCGAGGACGAACCAGGCGGAAGCTGGGGGGCATTTAACATCCCGGGCGCTGACGAGGGTGGGGAGTGATCGCCGGTGCGCAAGGGCATGTACTCAAAGACATAGATAAAGAGCGGCTCCTGGCAGGCTTCCAGCGGCATTAGTACATGAATGAATCGAATCAACACCCGAAAGAGAGGGATTCCAGAAATTGTGCTGGTATAGAACAATATAGTTGAGGATAGCTTATAAGAATTAATTAGTACTACCTATACTAACAAGATGCATCTACTTTTCGGTAGCCCGGAATGGAAGAACTCCATGGTTAAGCGTGCTTGACTTATGATAAACCTTTAGTTTATCTAGTTTTATAGACTAAAATTACATGAATTATCAAGTTAAATGAGTAAAAATTAAGGTTTATTGACATAAAAACAAGAACTATATGAATTATGAGTTATATAATTTATATTTGCTTATTTTGAAGGAATTTGATGTAAATGGAAGCAAATATGAAGATTGGAGAGATAGAGATCAAGAACCGATGATACGAAGATCTCAACTGAAGAAAAATGAAAAAGATCAAGTTCTTGAAGAGGACGCTTAAGCCTCCAATCTGGAGCTTATGCCCCCCAAAACTCCAGAAATTCCATTAATCCCCAAAAGTTCTGATTTGAAGTAGTCGCTTAAGCGCGCCACGTAAAATTTCATGCAAATCATAAGGAGGCTTGAGCACCCAAATTGGGGCTTAAGCACCCCGAATGACCCAACTTAAGCCCACTTGATGTATCCACCTAGGGCACATACTCTTTGCCCTTGAAAACACATTTTGGGGCAGAATTAGTCAACTTTTTCAAATTCTTGAAAAATTCTTGGTGACTAGAGGCAGAGGGAACACGGAGAATTCATCAGTTCATGTTCTTGAAGGTCTGAGACGGATCGGGATCAAGTCTGCACTGGAACTATTGAAGAATTCACCCTTCTAATATGAGATTTGGGGAATCTTTCTTAATTTCTTTCTTTCTTGATTTCGCCATGTCCGGCTAAGTTTTCATAGTAGTTAGGGTTAGAAGGAACTCAATTTATTTATTATGCTTTGAATAATTCTTTACGTTAATTTTTCTTTTTTATCATGAATGAAATTATCTTTTATTAATGCCTTATATGAGCTTGAATATTGTAAATTGATCCTAGGTAATTCTATGACAATAGGAATGTTGGTGCAAGATCCGTATCTGACACTTTCATCGTAATCCTTATGATTCTAGGGATAGACATAGGGTTTTGCGCAGTCTTATGATTCTTGAACGTAATGCTTACCTTCTTGGGGAATAACCGAAGAACTAGGGTTCTTGCAAGATTGTAAAGATTTAGGGTGTCAAGGGATTGAGTTCTAATTAAATTAAAAGAATTGACTCAATTGTTATTAAGGACGATTAACATAAAGAGTGAACTCAGACGTAATAGAGAGATTGAGGAAAATCGAAGCCCTAGCTATGTTTATTTTCTATAAGTTAATTCAAATCTTTAATTTCTTGTTTTTATTCTAGCTTTTAATTAGTTTAAATATTTTAAATATTTTAAATTTCAAATCAAATCTTGATATAAATCCAATTCAATTGTCCAACTTAAGTTGAAATAGTGAATTAGTGCTTGAATTATAATCCTCATAGGAATGATCTCTTACTTAACACATTATATTACTTGTACGACCGGTGCCCTTGCCATGAGCGCAACAACTTACATTAATTCTCGAATGGGAGAACTCCTTAGAAGTTTTCCCAGGGAGTGTGTGAGTGAGGAAAAAGCACACTGAAAAGTCTCGTGTTAGTATATAGGGATATTCATTGATTCTTGAAGCGGCTGGGCGTTACAGAGTTCAAATTTTCTCGCTGCCTAGCTTGCTTTATTTCTTTAAAAGAGACGCGACTTGGTTACACCAAGGTGATTCATGCACTAGAAAAGACTTCGAGGAGGCCAAGGAGAGCTCTTGGAAAGGAGAAGAAAGAAGAACAACTCAAGGCTTCACCATGAATCATCTTTAATTCGGTTTTATCATGCATTCTCTTTATCTTTCATCTATTTTTTGTTTGTTTCTATGAGCATGTTAGGCTAATTTCATTTATGTAGTTACGGCAAGATGAAACCAATGGATTCCTGAACGTTGTTTAATCTTTCTTGTAATTAATATTTAAGATTTGAGTTATGCAATTAATCTCTTTCCTCACGACTAGTTTTGTTTATGAATTGATCACTCATAGATGAACATATGAATCTTGCATGACAATAGGAATGTTGGTGTCTTGATTTCGATTGATTAATTGCTAGGCTTTGTATAATCTAGACATAGGCTTATGAATTCTACGACTTGTGATTCTTGTTCTTAATGCTTGCTTTAGAAAAAAGCTATAAGAGATTAGGGCTTTGGATAAAGTAAAGAACTAAAATCAATGATGGATTAGGAGTTTAGTTACTTTAGAAAGAATCATTGACAACTTAATCTTTACTGAATGTTAATTGCAAAAGAGGGTAAACTCATGAGGAAAACGTTGGGAAAATCGAATCCCTAACTACGGTTTTGCATATTTGAATTCAACTTCTTGTTATTTTGTTCTTGTTTGTGTTTTTGCATATTAGTTATTAATCTTGAAAATCGAAAATAAAAAAATATTTTTTATAATGCGAACTAATAATTACTTCAAGCCAGAAATTCTAATTTTGCGTAATCAATTAATTAATTTTAAGCTTCATTAGCCTTGAATCCTTCATCACAGTAGTCGCAGCCATACACAAAGCAAACTGTTACTTAGACTTGGATTGAGCGTAAAACGACAGATTGGTTACCTTTAGTTGATTCTATCAGCGGCGAAGTAAGACTTTGTGCTGAATTATCCACCAAGGTAATCTTCTTACTCCTACCCACTGCTTTTGAACCTGGCAAATAGAAAGCAAATACCTGATCAGTAAGCCAAGAGCCACGGCCCTTCTAATTACTATATCAGTAAAAGATAATACATAACAACGACTTGAGAGTTCAAGGTGTTTTACCGTACTTAGAGAGTAAAACGAAAATCAAGAGAACAAGGGACTAACATTTCATAAATCTTATTCATGCATTTATAAATTTCCCTAAAATTTATTGAAACAGGCCTATCTTGTACTTCATGTTAGAAACCAAATGAGACTTTGCCACCTCATCATTTGATCATCTAGAATTATCTCATCAAATGTGGAAAATAAAATAGTCAAAGACGGTAAAAAATTTACGAAAAGTTACGTGGAACTAAATGATGATTAAAGAATGTTGAAAAAGTTTTAATTTTTTGAAAAGTCACAGGCGGTGGTATACTTCTAGGAAACAAAGTCGGTTGATGAAGGTTTTGAATATTATATTATATTGTTATTAGGAAAGTCGGTAAAATAAGAAGCTGTAAAAGTCGGTGAAATCTATCTATATATATGTTGTAGTTTATATGTGTGTGTGATAAGAGTGCAGTTAGAAAAATAGAGTGTCTGGAGTAATTTAGAAAAAGGGAAAGATAGAGTGCCGAAGCACTTGTTCTGAGGAAGAGAAATATTGTGTGTAAAGTGAGACACAAAGAAACACTTGTGTTTTGTTTTAGTAAAATTTTATTGCTATCTACTTGTTCTATTTATTATTCCATCTCCAACACTTCAAAGTCTTTCATATTGTTCCGTAGTCGAAAACCTTAACCACCTTCATCCGAATTATTCGCCTGACTTACTTCAGATATATATAAAAAAAAGGTAAAATGTGTGTATTTTGAAAGGATGTATACTTGTATCATTTTAAGACATGGAAAAAAGAAAAGAGAGAGTTGACAAAAAAAAAATAAAGGTGTTGGTCCCACCTCATTGTGAGAGTGAAACGATATAAGTTGTGTCATTTAAAAGGATAAATATTTTTCAAATAAAAAAAAAATGAAATGTTCTTCCAGTTTTTAATGTACCCTCGCCCAAGCCTCCTGAAAACATGAATTCCTAATGCTTTGCTATCCTATCCTATTATCGGAGTCCTTAATCGTCGTTAGTTCACTATTAATGGAGGTAAGTCATTCCACAACTTCAACATTTCATGATTTTACTGCATGAAACCATACCACCAAAGGTTGAGTTATCAAACTCATTCCATATTCCAATCGTCTATCTTGAGATCGCAATAATTTAAACAATTGCAATTGATGACCATGTCCCGATGAAGCTTCGTTAGTGTTGTCCTCTTGCTACCCTATTTGATAGTACTCTTATACTCTAGTCTCTAACAACATGCAAAAAAATAAAGTCATGTTGTCCTGTTACATTTGTCCTCTTGCTACCCTATTTGATAGTACTATTTGATAGTACTCTATTATATATATATATATATACATAAGATAACTATCTTATGTGGAAGGAGATTAATAAAACCCTTATATATATATATATATATATATATATATATATAGTATATATATATATATACTATATATATATATAAGAGTTTTATTAATCTCCTTCCACATAAGATAGTTATCTTATGTGATAGAGAGAAAATGAGTGGGTCCCAACATTAAATAAAAAAAGAAAAAGAAGAAAAGGTGGGGTGCGAAAATTGAAGTTAGAGAAAATGAGATAAGTTACCTCATGTGAAATGAGAGTAATATTCCCCTATATATATAGGGTTTATTGACTGTACAATGACTAGATGTAAAAATCGATACAGTGCATTATGTTCTCCCGCGAGAACACAGTTATAGCAAAACTATAACTATATTTTCCTGGGAGAACACCTAAAGAACATCATTGTAATATTTTTGCACTATGTTCTCGCGGGAGAACATAGTTAAAATTCACTCACTGGATAGTCCAGTGACTGAATTTTTAATTTTTCGATATATATATATATGGATTTATCATCTATCATTTAACATGACCACAAAAAATTTCCTACATACAATATTTTGTGGCGCCAGCAACAAAAAAAAACTCCGGCACGCAAAACGGATCTCTATAACATAACACAATCAATTTTTCTACAACATAACTATTACAAAATCCTATATATATATATATATATATATATATATATATATATATATATATATGTATATATATATATATATATATATATATATATATATATATATATATATATGGAAATGTGAGTGTCATGTTACATAATATATTGATCCCACCTTTTTTGGGTATATGACATCATGAGTCGCATGACACAAGATGTGTCATGTTACATTTCCATATATATATGGGAAATATTATACTACTACTTTTTTCTTACTACTTTTTTACTACCAAATCTTAATCGTTGATTTTCATCAATCTAACAGTTATAATTTATTGAAAATTAATAATTAATTAATAAGTGTGATCAAATAAATTATAACCGTTAGATTGACGGAAATCAACGGTTAACATTTGGTAGTAAGAAAAATTAGTAGTAAATATAATATATATATATATATATATATATATATATATACATATATATATATATATATTGAGGGCTGGATTATGTTCATATAATTCTTGTTATGAGCATGTAGTTTGTAAAAGCTAAGATCAATGGAAGAGTAGGTCTTTTGGTTGTGCAAGGATCGGAAAGCTAGAAAACTATGACCATATGGCATCAGAACTTCAAAGAGAATTAAACTAGGGAATAAATGCAGTGCTAACTGCTTATTAAGAATTCATGACTATATAAAAATGTTAGGGAACATTTAAATTAATGCACCATGTTGAGCAAACAGAGATCATATGTCATGATACATTTCAAAGCATGTAATCAATTTTATTTTTTTTATTTCACTAATAGTTCATGTATTTTGAACCATGACGAAGGACGAGTTTCTCCAATAATCACTTTAAGTCAAAAATTCAAGGGGGCCGATTTTGCTTATCCAATTAATTAATTGTAAGTTTCATTAGTTTAATAGACTTAGCCATAGAATGCAAACATAGTCACTAAGATAGAGTGTAAAAGGATAGATTGGTTACCTCTAATTAATTGCATCAATGATGATAATTTAGTCAACATCATTCGTACAAAATCATATGTATTGTTAATTTTGTAGCTACTCTCATCCACTGCTTTTGAAACTGGCAAGAAGAAAAAAGTACCTTATCAGTGAACCAAGAGCAACGAACATTCTGACAATATCAGTAAAACATAATATATAAAAGCAAGTTGAGAGTTCATGTTGTTTTACCGTAATTGAGATTAAAAGAAATTTATCATAAAAAGTTTCTCTAACTGCAAATTGGTGGAATTTGATGTGAGGTAAAAGAATTATCATAATTTTGGAGATTGTAGCGATCTTCAGTCTTTTTAGAATTGTAAATCTAAATGGGGATGATGCTGGGTGACTCTATTATAATAATCAAAATAACAAAATATTCAACTTTAGGGTATGCGCCCTTTTATAAATCAGTTTAAAATACCAAACATAATAATAAATGATTATAAATCAATTAAAAGTAAATACAAATAATTTAAGAAAATTATTAAATTAAAAAATGCCTAAATTCCAAAATAATTGCTGATTACAATCAGGCCTTGTAAAAGAAGGCTTACGGCCTACTTCCTATCAAGCTTTTTTTAAGGTTTGAACCTATTCTATTTTATTACATATATTAAGTTAGACCTGATCTGACATAGATCTTTGATAGGTCGTCCGACCCATGTATTCCCTGCAATAGATTTTTTTCCCATCATTGTACATGTTTTTTTAGTAGTGTTTATGTAAAATTTTAAATTTTTTAATTATAGCTTTTGAAATTATGGGAGTCGAAATTTTGCAGTTTTTAAATTAATGGAATCTTTAAAAAACACAAAGAATAGAAAATTGATAAATTGAATCACTACAAAACACAGACATTTTGTGGCGGTTCATTTTAGTATACGCGATGGTTACAATCGCCGCTAAATGCATTTTTGTAATTTGTGGCGGTTGTAACCACCGCGTATACCAAAAATGAACCTAATATTAAAAAAAAAAGTTACGAAAAAGAAAGAAACAAAGAAAAGAGGAGAAAGAGCTGTACTACAATAAAAGTTTGAAGAACTAAAATATTCACCTGAAGACTCTCGTGCCAGCATATGCAAAGCTGTCAGCTCTTGATCATCTCTTGCAACGGCCAAATTAGCCGGATATTCTTTAAATAATTTCATTGCCACACCTATTATATGCACAAATTGCGGCAGGCGTATGATGGATTGCATGTACAAGGCAAAGTAAAACTCCATTAGATTGAAAAAACACATATTCATAATATATATATATATATATATATATATATATATATATATAGGGTTTATCATCTATCATTTAACATGATCACAAAAAATTTCCTACACACACAATATTTTGTGGGGCCCGCAGCAAAAAAAAAAACTCTGGCACGCAAAACGAATCTCTATAACATAACACAATCACTTTTCCTACAACATAACTCTTATAAAACTTATATATATATATATATATATATATATATATATATATATATATAGTTTATTATTTGTCATGTCACAATATATAAGATTATGTCATGTCACCCCAAAACTATGTCGTTTTGGGAGTTTGAGGAATTCATGAAAGGTGTTTTGGTATTTTTATTTATTTATTACATGAATTTTACCAAAATACATTTCATTACTTTCCGAACTCCTAAAATGATATAGTTTTTGGATGACTTTATGTCATGTCACATAACAAACGATAAACCCATAGGAAATGAAAAATTTAGAACTTTATTTGATCATGGTTGCTATCAAAGTTGAGTTACAACTTTGAATAAAAAAAAAATTTGAGTTAGAACTTGAATCAACAAGATATCTTTACAGAGTCTCTTTTCATTATGCTGTAATAATTTTCCGTTCATTGATAAGTAAAGCTACATGTAATTGCTGAAAATAAGCTTGATGTTATCATTCATGTTACTTTTCCAAAAGCTTCAACAAAATCAACTATAATTATGAAAACAATTTCCAAACATGTACATACTCACATTACTTGTAAAACTCTAACAAATAATGTTATCAAAAAAAAAAAAAAAACTCTAACAAATAACCTCACTCACTCATTTACCTAGTCTATTGGTGGCATAATATATGTAATTGAAAGAAATGGGTTTGATATAAAGATGAAAAAATAATCATATTGAAAGAAATCGGTTTGCAATTACAATGTTTCAAAAACCAAAACTGGAGACCTCCGGCATATAATTTAGTTTTTAACTGATTAAATGTATGAACAAATCACAAATGAATTATGGTTAAATTAGAAATATAATCGGTTCATAATTTCACCAATTCAACCGGTTGGTTCAATTCGGTTTTTAAACAATAGACATGTCATAATATTGTGAAGACAATTAGTTTCAAGGGAAAAATGTTTATTCTTTTAAATGACACAACTCATATCTTTTCACTTTCACAAAAAAGTGGGACCCACACCTTTATTTTATTTTTTTTGTTAACTCTATCTCCTCCTTTATCTATTTCTTTTTCTGTCTTAAAATGACATAACTTTACATCATTCAAAATAAAAAACGTTTCAATCATGGAGAATGATGTTTATTCTTACCGTACATGCTGCAGCTAATGGTCATAAAAAACAGGCGTTCAATGTCCTTGAGAGCCATTTTCTTGAGCAGATTCTTAGAGGACAACTCTTCCACGATTTTGTGGTGACCAGATGCAGCAGCCAAGTGAACTGGAAGCATCCCATCATGCCCAGGGATGACTGAAAGATCTTTGTTCTTTTTAATCATAATTTGAAAATAATCATCATACCCTGAAATTGCAGCTATGCAAAAAGCTGTGTTCCCATCTTTGTTAGATATTTTCAGGTCTTCTGGGGTCATATGCTTAACCAACTCATGCACAAAAGTAGTGCTCTTTGCGCTAACTGCAATATGAAGAGCTGTATCTCCAGTAGCAGTCACTGGAATACGTACCATATCAAGAGATTCACCATAAACAGTTTTTGCTTCGTCCCACCTATCGTAGAGTGCAGATTCGTACATTTTTCTTTCCAATGAACCTGCGATGCTTGTAAATTTCATATCAGCGTACGTACGTATGATCTTTAATATAATTATTATCTGCATACAAATATCTTATCTTGTTTACACTAAACATGTACAACTATGAGGTGTTAAAGATAAATCAACTGTTTAAAATCTAAAATAGATCACCAATGTCAACGAATTAACATCACCTTCATTTTAAACTAGTTTGGAAAGCAAGAAAAAATAGAGAGAAGAGAAAAATAAAATAAATAAAGGGAAAAAAGGTTAACAAAACCGTCTGGAAAATATAAAATAAAATGTCTATCCATATTCCACAGTGCTAATAGTTTAAAATAGATGAACTTTGAATTCTGTCTCAATTTTTAATTCCAATTTTGTAGGTAATGTAGACGACCATTATTGGAATCTAGCTGACAAATTGGAGAAATGGAATGTGAGGGGATCGAATTATCGAACCATTCACCTTGAACACCACAAGGGTCAAGGGTGCCACAAGACTGCAAAGTCATTGGCATAATTGATGAACTTTACTTTTGCCTTTATTTTGAAGTCTTTCATGTGAGATTTTTGTTTAAAGTTTTAATAGATAAGTTTGTCTGAAAGGGTCATGGGAAACGTATATTACCTTTAAACCACAAGACGGCAAAAATCTACCTTTCTTAGGTTGTCTCTAGAGTGCACCTTTATGAACTTGTTAAATGCAATAGTTTCAAGTAAAACTTACTCTGATAATCTTTTGGACTTTCTACTTGTGGTGAGGCAGCAGCTGCAGTAGCTTCAACTACAATTTCCTCATTGCTTAGACTGAGAATGTGAGCTGATGATGTGATAATCTGACTCTTGGTATCATCTAAATATCCTCCTGGCTGCTGATGCGTGGACATATTCTGGTGGTAAAACGACAGGGTTAAATTTCCTTTTAATGTGTAAGTACGATACATACACTTATAAACAAAAAGTTCAACCTGTTAAATGATTTGAGCAATTCTGTTTAAAAGATATTTCTATGCAATTCAAGTTTCAAACTTTTAAGTTGATAACATCAATCCTTAAAACTACTATTTTGGTGCACCAAGAAAGGGCTCGTATACCAGGTACCAGCAGCACCTTGACAACATTCACTCAGATCTCTATTTCTAATAATGATAAGACTAGGCGCAAAATATTTTCAAAAGATAGAAGTAAGCTGAGGTAGAGTTTCTCTAATATTTACTCAGAACGAGAGCATAGCGTCATGAACCAACTATTCAAAAAATTTAAAGCGTTCTTAGTTAAACATACATGATTGATTTTAAACCTTTATAACATGTCTAACACAGTAATAGATTCTATTACATACAGAGTGGGGATAAGATAAATACAACAACCTCAAAAGCACCAGAAAAAAAGGTGTTGATTTTAAAGTCAGGATATGAGCAATTAAAGTTTACCTCGTCAATTTAAGGGAGCAAGATGCTTAAATTCTGATATGATGCCAATTAATGGGGATGTAAGTGTAGAGTAGAGAGTAGCTTAAAGTTAGCACTCTTATACTTGTTATTTTGTTAACCAAAACTCTCTACCTCGGCGACGGTTATATATTTTATCATTTTTTTCCCTACGCAGCCCCATGGTCTTTTTATATTTGGTCAATTAAACATGATCTTACCTAACACAGTTCCATGGTCTGTTTATACGTGGCTTTACTTCTATCATGTAATACGAGAGAAGTTATATTATATTGTGAGATAAATTAAGTGAGACTCACCAATTTTTTAAAAAAAAAATAAAGAAAAAAAGAAATACACAATTTTTTATGTGAGTGTAACATGAGAGATAATATGTAACATAAGAGTATTTCCCTTTTATATTTGGACAATTTTTTTCCCAACGCAGTTTCATGGTCTTCTTTTTTTATGATCTTTCATAACTCTGGTCTTTCATGGGCTTCTTTTTTAACTTTGGTCTTTTTATATTTGGACAATTTTTTTCCCAACGCAGTAATTCCATGGTCTTCTTTTTTTATGATCTTACCTAACTCTAGTCTTTTTATATTTGGACAATTTTTTCCCAACGCAGTTCCATGGTCTTTTTTTTTTTATGATCTCACCTAACTCTGGTCTTTTTATATTTGGACATGCAATTTTTCCCCACGCAGTTCCATGGTCTTCTTTTTTTATGATCTTTCCTAACTCTGGTCTTTTTATATTTGCATCTTGTGGACAATTAAACATGTAACAAGTTGTTTATAAAATTTAATATATTTGTTCCGTCCTGAGGACAGAGATGTTCAACCTTTATCAGATTGATTGGTCACTCTGGATTGTATAGCCTTGATTAGGGGTATCTATTAAGAATATATCCCTAGACCTAGCTTGTTCACTAGAAAGAATATGACTATGGTGTCAGTGTGGTGAAAGTGGTTGAATATGTGTCTTTTAACGTCGATGAGCCCTCTTATTTATAGGGGCTGCCTCTGGTTTGAAATGTGGAGCTGAGCTGTAATGGCGCGGGGGCCATTACAGCCTGGTCGGCCGTTACTGGGTGTAACGTACCGAACATTATGCTTCCATAATTACGATCCGTTTTAAGCATTTATCTGGAGTAACGTATCGGGTTCGAGTTCTGCCGGGTTAATACGATGAGCCTGTTAGTGTGAGCCTTCTTACCGGGTTGCTGAGGCGGACCGACTTCGTGGGTCTTTTACCCGGGTCCATAACAGTTGCCCCCCAGCCGGGCTACCCGTGACTTCGGGTTGCCTGGGTGCCTGAGATATGGACAATGTAACTCGGCATAACTCGTTGGCTGCAATCCGGTGTAGATATCTCGTTACGTTCCAACTCATTTTTGGATTTCGGTAAATGCCTCTCTCCTGCGCATGCATGGCCACGCGTCGTTGTTCGCATGCTTTTGCGTGCTGCAACTATTTTATACAGTCTTGTTTACCGTGCGTATTTATGAGTGCCATCATTTTTGTGTGTCGAATCATTGCCTTTTGCGGCGATGGGGTGGTTGTGCCTTTAGCAATTCCAAACTGCTTCACTCTCCACTCGCGATTTTGGCGGTTGTTACCCACGGTGGACTTTAAATGACCCTATTATCCTTGTTCTTTGGTCTTCCTACAGCCCCTTTTTATTCTGCAGTTTCCATTTCTCTTCGTCATTTTTCCTTTTATCGTTCATAAGCTTTTGTGGTTCCTGGTTTTGCTTTGCTGCTAACTTTTCATTCGTTTACGCTCTCATAATCAGGTATTTTGAAGCTCTTTACCTTGCTTTTAATTTTGTGTTGCATTCTCCTTCTCCTATTCGCATGTGTGTAGTCTAGTGTCCTCCTTTTTTATTTCTCTGTTTTCCAAAACGTGGTTGTCTTTTTCCTGCTAAAAATATTTTCTCTCCTAATCTTAACTCTTTGTTCAAAAAATGGGAAGGAAAAAACCTTCCTTCTCAACTTTGCGGTGTAGCCAAGAGGATGACGTAGATTCCGATCTGTTGGAACGAATTCCTCCTGGTGCCCGTTACTGGCTTTGGGGGATTCCCAGGACCGAAGAGGAAGAACGGCAAGCCATGCTTTGTGGGTATCGTGGTTCAAGACCGCGTAAAGGTGGTCGAAAAGGCCGTGTAACTTCCAAACCCCGAGTTCCATCACCTACTCGTCCTCCTCCTTCGTCTGAGAGTCCCAGTTGTTCGGGATCTAATTTTGGGAATTTTCGTCGTTCTCTTCCTGTTTCCCAAGATGTCCCTTGCTTTTCATGTGTTTACCTTAGTTCTCAACTCGTCCAGCAAGGATGTGATTCTTTGGCGGAATCTACCCTTGATAGTTGTCGCCATGGGAGCATTCCAGTTTCTACCCCTCCATCTGGCCGAGTTAATGAACCAATTATGATTTTTGACTTGTCGTCATCATCATCATCTAGTGATTCATCTGATAGCACTTTAAATTCAGGTATATCCATTCTCATCTGATCCCCTTTTGTTTTTTCATTTCTAGGTATTAATGGCATGTTTCCCTGAAGAAGATGTAGATGAGTCAGGTTCAACCGGGTCATGTTTCGAGTCTTCCCCTTCTTCCCTAGTTTCTCAATTCCCTTGGGTGACATATGAGGTGTTAAACACTACGTCCGGGATGAGTTCCGATGACGTCGCTAGTCTTCCTGTTGGGCAACTGGAAAATTATGACATCTGCCCTCCCTCCGAAGATGAACCAGTTTGTTCTGGAGGGGCAGAAGAAGAGTTATGCTCCTTCTTCTTTTACCGAGATGTGATAACCCAACTCGGTGTTCGATTTCCTCTGACAGAGTTTCAGATGGAAATTCTTAACCATCTGCATATATCCCCCACCCAACTCCATCCCAATGGCTGGGGTTTTGTAAAAGCTTTCGAACGATTTTGTGCATATCTGACGCTCGTACCGTCAGTTTGTGTCTTTTTCTATTTTTTTCAAGTCGTCTCCTGTCGTACCGGTCGCGAACCCCCTGAACGGAAGGGATGGGTTACCGTTCGTGGTATTCCGGGTCGTAGGTTGTTCCGAGTATACACTGACTCCTTTAAAAATTTTAAGGATCAGTTTTTCAAAGTCTCCGCTCATCCTGGAAAGGATGTGTGGTTCCTTAATAATTGTGGGACTAAGGATGTAGAGGGGAAATTTCCCTTATGTTGGTCGTCTGACCATTTCCGGTTTCCCCCCGCAAGCTATCGTTTTAGTGAGTCCGAGTTGAGTCCTTCGGATATTAATACGGCAATCGCTATTGGGAATTATCTACAAACCCGACAGCCTGCCAGTGTTGCCTCATTGATTTACAAATCTCAAGAGGAGCTTGACATGGAATTGAGTATGTTCATCCTTGCATTAAAGATCGTGCTTGTAAAGGGACTATTGTTGTATTGTCCCTTACTATATCTTCTCTTCTACGAACCGGGTTCAGCTGTGTGCCTACCTTTCTCGGGACGCACCTCGTCCTGGTTCCTTGGGATACCCGTTCCTATTGGAGGAACCGGGTTTGTAGCAAGTGGAGTTATGGTTTGTCCTGCTATTGCTATGTTGATGTCGTCTTGTGCAGGGCTGGGTTCATTTTGGGCCTGATTCTGTTGAGATGGGTGGCTTCGTTCGCCATCCTGTCGAGGTTCGATTATTCCTCTCAATCGACGTTCCAAGTCACGGATCCCACGTAAATGTTCTTCTCGCATTACGCGAAGATCGTGTTGACGTTGACGATTGGTGCGGTTCTCCATTTTTGTCATGCGTTGTAGAACGGCTGTAAGAGTTGTGTGAGCCAGCCGGGATTCGGGATCGGTTGATTGGACAATATTGCCAGCCAATTCTCTGGTAGGCATGGACGGGTTCGTCCTAGGGGGAGCCCGAGTGTCTGTGTAACAGCCCGTGTTAACCCGGATTGTTAACACACTATCGTATTAAGCCACGCTTAATTAAAATGCGGAATAACTTTTTTTCTTTAATTCAATTATGACGTCATTAACTTAACCAACTTGATTACTTAATCATTTTCATAAAAATACTGCCTGTATGTAAATTGCAAGACATCTAACTGGAATACCTCATATATAAATAATAGGTGAGTATCTAAAGCCACAGGTCTACACAAGTAGCCTGGGTCAAAATCCTGATACTTTAATTACAACATTAATTTAATAAGACGATAACAATCATGTGGCATAGACAAACTCCATGCTCACCAAATAAGGCAACAATGCCCACAAATAGTCTCAACATAAACTTAACATAAATAAAGCAGAAAACATAACAGCAGTCAAATAAACAGCAATCCACAACCAGCACGTCAGCATAATTATCAGCTCAGCTCTGGCCTCCTGCCACCTGAGCCCTCAACATTACCTGATCCTGAAATAAGCGTCCCCAAACGTGGGGTGAGATCTCTAACAAGAAATCTCAGTAAGACAAGGGGTCCTCAAGGAGTCTCCAGCCCAAGCTCACTTACATGTGTAATATAAGTTCAAAAACAGTATTACAGTATAAGTTCTAAAATCATGCGATGCAGCAATTAATCATGTCATGTGTGCTTTCAAATCTACTGGCCAGAGAAATGTAGGAATACGTCTATGCCTACATGAGTACATGGATACTACCTGCACCTCACCCACATGCTTCTCCATCTTGTATGTACCACATACTCAGGATTGCCGTCTAGGTGGACACCACATGCATTATAAAAGCTCATTGCATATAAATAACTCAACAGCATTTTCAAAATAATCAAAGCATGTAACACAGCATGCATAAACTCATCCCCATGGGACATGGTGGAACATCAAAATGGCTAAACCGAGGACACGAAAGCTTACCTTGCAAGCTAGCTATCCAAGCCAAGAGTCCAACCCCTCTCAAGTCCAAACACAGCAGTATCACAATCTGATATGGACCAATAATATATCATTAATTTATGCAACACAAGCATACCACTTAAAGACTACGCCTTTCTTTTACGTTTTACGTCTCAAGGCTTCCAACAAAGCCATAAGCCCTTAATCATGTGATTCTGACTTAGTTTATTAATTATAGAAGTTCAACTTCCTTAATCTAGGGTCCACAAACCCCCAATAGCTTACTGTTCACACAGCACAGCTACCTGCGAAATCCCAGGATATCCGGATATCACAAGGGACATATCCGGATATGCCATATCCGGATATCACACTGACCATATCCGGATACCCAGTACCCATATCCGGATATCAATATCCGGATATCTGTTCGACAAATATCCGGATATCTCACGACCGAATGCAGTTTCTGCATTTCGCGAGATATCACTCCCAAGGTTCCATTTTATTAAAACTGCAGTTGTAATTCTTTACCAAAAATTCTGAGATTTTAATATGTTAAACTAGACCTCACAAGCTTTCCAACGACATATCTTATGTCTCAATCGGAGTTGTATAACTCCGGTTAGGATTTTCGCAAAGTGACTGCTGCCAACTGAATTTCCAGCACCCAAGACGCGACTTTAAACTAACACTGAGATCAAACCACTTATCCAATGGCTACGAAATTTTACAGGATTATAGCCTTATGTGTTAGCTACACATAGGTCCAAACGGCACTCGATTTGGAGCTCTGTAGCTCAAGATGTCGAATTTTTTACCGAAACAGGTTCGTTGCTGTCCCCATATCCGGATATGGATATCCGGATACTGATATCCGGATATCTGCCCGACAATATCCGGATATCTCACGACAGAATGCATTTTCTGCATTTCGTGAGTATACAATCCATAGGTTCAACTTTTTAACCGATTAAAGGCACTTAAACATGCATTTCTATGTGTGTTTAACCTACCCCACCCTTAAGTTATTAACTTAGCTCAATACATGCATCAAGGTTCCATTTTTAAGCATTTAAACCCATGATCATAGTGAGGTAACTTACCAAAGTTCAAAACAGAGGCAAGTTGTGCTCTTGGAGCTCTCCCAAGGTTCCTTAAACTCAGCCTAAGTAGGAGCACGAAAATGGCACTTCAAGGTGGGTTCTTGCACCACAAGAAGGCACTTTGAAGCTCACAATGACTACCACAAAGTAGCCATTACTAAAGCTTCAAACTCATGCTCACTAACTACACACACACAGGTTTCTCAACTCAGAAACTACCACCTCTCACACTCACAAGGCCACTCACAAGTGTTTACAAGAAGGAGAGTGTGAAAGAAGAAGGAAAGATGAAAACTTGGTGGCAACCAAGCAAGAAAGAGGGTGGCTGCATGCAAGACACAAGCTGCGGCCCACACTCATGTGAAGAGAATTTAGACCTAGGGTTTTGTGCAAAGTTAGTATATATAGGGGTTTAAGCCATAACGCGCAGTATTAACCTTAATAGCAAAGTAAAAAATCTTGATCCCAAACTTTGGAATATAGACCTACGCATTTTTCTAAGATTTGTCATATTTTTATTTTATTTTTCGGAGCACCTTTCCGGTACGCGCTTTTCCATAGCCAGTATCAGTTCTGGCATCAGATTACGTTATTTTGACCTGAAACTTGTTTTACAAGTCCTACATAATATTCTAGTAATTATCATGCATTCGTTATAATTTTCCGGGATACTTTTCCGGTACGCATTTATACCGGGTAGCAGAACCGGTATCTGCGCTTTTCTTCCGAAAAATGACTTTCAGCATTGTTACTTACTCAGTACAATTGTTTCAGCTCAATAATAATTATTAAGGTCAATTATGGAATCATTTTCTAATTATCATAATTAATTCACTAATTACCTTAATTAGCGGTGCGGGTTCTTACAGTCTGGCTGACGTTGCTCTTGCCTCATGGGAGTAGAAGCAGAGTCTGATACGTCTCCAATGTCTGGATGGTCCGCTCAGTCTGTCCGTCAGTCTGAGGGTGATAGGCGGTACTCAATCGCAACTGCGTACCAAAAGCCTCCTGCAGCGCCTCCCAGAACCGAGATGTGAACTTCGGGTCCCTATCACTGATGATACTCTCGGGCACCCCGTGAAGCCTCACAATCTCGCGGACATATAGTTTGGCCAACTGCTCTGTAGTGAAGCTCACTTTTACTGGAAGAAAATGGGCAGACTTGGTCAATCTGTCCACTATGACCCAGATAGAGTCACAACCAGCCTGAGTTTTAGGCAGTCCCACCACGAAGTCCATGGAAATACTTTCCCACTTCCACTGTGGAATCTCCAGAGGTTGAAGTTTACCAGAAGGTTTCTGGTGCTCAATCTTTACTTTCTGGCAAATCAAACACTTGGACACGTAGACCGCTATGTCCTTCTTCATGCCCGGCCACCAAAAATTCCTTTTTAAGTCCTGATACATTTTTGTGGCACCAGGGTGGATAGTGAACCGGCCCTTATGGGCCTCCGTCATAACCTCTTCGGTCAAAGGCCCTCGAGGAATAACAATCCTCTTCTGAAACAGCAGCAATCCGTCATCGTTCCAAGACACACCGTCTTGGTTCTTCACATAATCGAGGCACTCTCTTTGCACTTGCGCCTCTTTAATCTTTTCCATCAGCTCATTAATCACTTCCGCTGTTTCAATTTCGAGTAGCGCGCCCCCAAACAAGGAGTTCACTCTCAAGTCTCTGAACTTCTCGATCATCTCGTAGTCGTTCATCATTAAGCTAGATAAGCTCACGGATTTCCGACTCAAAGCATCGGCTACCACATTGGCCTTGCCAGGGTGATACCTCAACTCAAAGTCGTAATCCTTCAAGAACTCCGTCCATCTTCGCTGTCTAATGTTCAACTCCTTCTGGTCAAACAGATACTTTAGGCTCTTGTGATCACTGAATACAGCAAACTTCATGCCAAACAGGTAATGCCTCCAAATCTTGAAAGCAAAAACAATGGCTGTCAACTCCAAGTCGTGAGTCGGGTAGTTCTCCTCATGAGGTTTCAACTGTCTTGAAGCGTAAGCAACCGCTTTCCCTTTCTGCATCAGCACACAGCCAAGTCCTTTACCAGAGGCATCGCAGTATAACTCGAATTGCTCCGCAGGATCAGGAAGAACTAACACTGGAGCAGTAGTCAGTCTCTCCTTTAACTCCTGGAAACACTTCTCACACTCATGTGTCCACACGAATGGAGTCTCCTTTCGGGTAAGGCGAGTCATCGGTAGCACCATCTTGGAAAATCCTTCTATGAACCTCCGATAGTAGCCTGCCAAACCCAAGAAGCTTCTCACTTCTGTAACCGTCTTGGGCCTCTCCCAATCCATCACGGCCTCAATCTTGTTCGGATCAACTGCAACTCCATTAGCAGAAATTACATGACCCAGAAATTTCACCGCCTTGAGCCAAAACTCACATTTTGACGGCTTCGCATAGAGCTTCTTCTCTTTTAGCACTTGCAACACAATCTTCAAGTGCTTGGTATGCTCCTCCTCCGTCTTGGAGTAGATCAAGATGTCGTCAATGAAGACGATCACAAACTGATCCAGGTACGGCTGGAAAATCCTGTTCATGTAGTCCATGAACACTGCGGGTGCATTGGTGAGTCCAAACGGGATCACCAAGTACTCGTAGTGCCCGTACCTCGAGCAAAATGCTGTCTTTGGGACATCCTCCGGCTTTACCCGTATCTGATGATAACCGGACCGGAGGTCAATCTTGGAATACACACAAGCACCCCTGAGCTGATCCAGCAAATCATCAATGCGTGGAAGAGGATACTTGTTCTTGATTGTCACCTTGTTCAACTGTCTGTAGTCAGTGCACAACCGCATGGTCCCATCTTTCTTTTTCACAAAAATGACCGGTGCTCCCCAGGGAGACACACTCGGCCGAATAAAATCTTTCGCTGAAAGTTCCTCGATATGCTTCTTCAGCTCCGCCAACTCTGGTGGCGACATCCGGTATGGAGCCAACGATATAGGCCCCACACCAGGCAATAGGTCGATGGAGAACTCTATCTCCCTCTGTGGAGGAAACTCAGGAATCTCCTCAGGAAACACCTCGAGGAATTCCCTCACCACAGGAATGCCAGTGAGATCCTCCTGTGTCCCACTCACCAAACCTCCCAACATGACATAGCCAAATGCCCCTGCTCTCAAGGCCCTCCTCGCCTGCAGGACTGAAATGAACGGTGAGGAACTGGCTGTGGACCCACCCGGAGACATCACCACTTTCTTGGCACAGCAATCAATCATTGCACAATTCCTGGACAACCAATCCATGCCCAAAATAATCTGAAGGTTGGCCATCGGTAATCCTATCAGATCTACCAAGAAGTCACGGCCATCCCACTGAAACGCTACATCGCGATGAACAGTGGAGGTCAAACATTTTTCTCCGGTGGCGGTGGTAACCCGCATCGGTGGAGAAAGCACATCACTGGGCAACTCAAGCCCCACAGCAATAGGGGTAGCAACAAAAGAGTGCGTTGCCCCGGAATCAAACAATACATCAATAGCTGATCCACCAATGGTAACAGTACCTCTGACCAGGTTCGGAGCTCTGTCCGACTGCTGACGATCAAGCGTGTAGACTCGTCCGGTGGTAGGTGGCACGGCTGGTGCCCCAGTAGGAACCATCTGCAACGGCACAGCCTGCACTGCAGCAACTCTCGCCGTCGGGCAATCTCTAGAATAGTGGCCCTCCTTGCCACACTGGAAGCATATCAGCTGACCGGTAGAGCACGGCCCAAAATGTGACTTCCCGCATCCAGAACATCTGGGAGCAGGAGGTCTAGCTGTGTTCCCCGGAGCGGCAGTCTTTCTGAACTGAGTTGGCGCTTGCTTAGCCGCCATCTGCTTGCCCTTGCCCTTGTTCGCAAAATTTTTGTTCTTCCAGGGAGTGGAACCGCCGGTACCCTGTGGTACCTCCATCTTGGCCTTCTTGGCCTTACTCGTGCTGTAGAAGTTCTCAATATCACGACACTGCTGGACCAGTGTCCCAAAATCTCTGGATGCAGACCCAGCTAAGTAACCAGCAATATCCTCATTAAGTCCCCTGCGGAACTTAGCAGCCAAGAATGTAGGAGTAGGCCTCGCCATCCTGAAGTGTGAAAACTTCACCAGCTCATTAAACTTGGCCAGGTACTCGTCGACAGACAACGAGCCCTGCACCAACCGATCAAACTCCCCCTGCTTCCTCTCCTGTGAGTCATAAGGGAAGTACTGACCCAAGAAGCTCTCCTCGAAGAATGGCCACGTCATCACATGACCCTGCATCTCGTAGACCTGAGACAGGTTGGTCCACCACTCATGGGCCTCGCCCTCCAGCATATAAGTGGCGAACAGCAGCTTCTGCGGATCGGTGCACTGCATGATCCGGAAAATCTTGTCTAGCGCCTGAAGCCATCTAGCAGCAGCAATGGGATCATACGATCCGTCGAATGAAGGTGGCTTATGCTTGCGGAAAGCATTCAGCTGGCGATCGATCTCGTCACGATCCTCAGCAAGGACGGGGATAGTCTGCATAGCCCCCGTCAAGTGACTACCCTCACCCATCTGGCTCTGGGTGTCCTCCTGTTGACTAGGCGGAGGTGGAGGCGGTGGCGGCGGTGGAGGTGGTGGAGGACCCTGGCCCGCAGCAGGACCAGCCCTCAGCTCCTCCAACATGACCCTCATCATCGTCATGTTGGCCATCCGGTTCTCCTCCAGAACCTCTGCCGTGGTTTGCCGGTTCGCATCTCTAATTGCGTCCAGCATCGCCCGGTTCGCCAGCCTTGTGGCTTCCTGGTCGGCTAGTCGGGCCGCCTGCATCTCAGCCAATGCAGCCAGGACAGGATCCGTCTGATCCTCGCTCGTACTCGTGTTCCTCCTCGGTGGTACCATGACTCTGTACAAGTTACACAAAGAATGAGTTGATCAGGCCCACGCCATGTGGTCACATATGCATTATCATAACACACACCAGTTAGAGAGAACGCAAAGTAGACTCGCAACGACACATCCTAAGTTATTGCAATACATACAGGCTTTTCCCTAGAAAGTGCTCTGATACCATAAAATGTAACAGCCCGTGTTAACCCGGATTGTTAACACACTATCGTATTAAGCCACGCTTAATTAAAATGCGGAATAACTTTTTCTTTAATTCAATTATGACGTCAATAACTTAACCAACTTGATTACTTAATCATTTTCATAAAAATACTGCCTGTATGTAAATTGCAAGACATCTAACTGGAATACCTCATATATAAATAATAGGTGAGTATCTAAAACCACAAGACTACATCACGTAGCCTGGGTCAAAATCCTGATACTTTAATTACAACATTAAATCTAAAGACAATAGTCAAACCATGTGGCATGGACAAACCCCATGCTCACCAAATAAGGCAACAAAGCCCAATAACAGTCATGACATAAACTCAACAGAAAACATAAACAACAGTCGGAAATAAAAACAGCAGTCAGCATATCATCAAATCAACTCAGCTCTGGCCTCCTGCCACCCGAGCCCTCAACATTACCTGATCCTGAAATAAGCGTCCCCAAACGTGGGGTGAGATCTCTAACAAGAAATCTCAGTAAGACAAGGGGTCCTCAAGGAGTCTCCACCCCAAGCTCACTTACATGTGTAATATAAGTTCTAAAAACAGTATTTACAATATAAGTTCCAAATCATGCGATGCAGCAATTAATCATGTCATGTGTGCTTTCAAATCTACTGGCCAGAGAAATGTAGGAATACGTCTATGCCTACATGAGTACATGGATACTACCTGCACCTCACCCACATGCTCCTCCATCTTGTATGTACTACATACTCAGGATTGCCGTCTAGGTGGACACCACATGCATATCATAATAGCTCATTACATATAAACAGCTCAACAGCATTTCAAAATATACAAAGCATGTAACACAGCATGCATAAACCCATCCCCATGGGACATGGTGGAACATCAAAATGGCTAAACCGAGGACACGAAAGCTTACCTTGCAAGCTAGCTATCCAAGCCAAGAGTCCAACCACTCACTAGTCCTCAACCAGCAGTATCACAATCTGTTATGGACCATTTATCAAGTCAATATTAATGCACAACATGCATACAACTTAAAGACTCCGCCTTTCCTTTACGTTTTACGTCTTAAGGCTTCCAACAAAGCCATAAGCCCCTTAATCATATGATTCTGACTTAGTCCTTTTATTACAGAAGTTCAACTTCCTTAAACTAGGGTCCACACACACCCCATAGCTTACTGTTCATACAGTGAAGCTACTGTCTGCGCAGAACCCAGGATATCCGGATATCATGAAGAACATATCCGGATATGTCATATCCGGATATCACACTGGACATATCCGGATATGTCATATCCGGATACCCAGATCCCATATCCGGATATCAATATCCGGATACCATATCCGGATACTGATATCCGGATATCTGTTCGACGAATATCCGGATATCTCACGACAGAATGCAGTTTCTGCATTTCGTGAATATCCATCCCAAAGGTCCAACTTTTAACACATGTACACGTTAAAGCATGCATCTTTAGTTCATTTTAGGTTCATATACCATATACCCTCTTGTTTACTCTTTAAACATGGCCAAGACACCAACTTTAAGCATTGAAACTTAAGATCAAAGGTGAGGGAACTTACCAAAGCTCAAAACAGAGGCAAGGCTGCTCTTGGAGCTCACTCAAGACACTTCAAACTCAGCCTAAGTAGGAGCACGAAAATGGCACTTCAAGGTGGGTTCTTACACCACAAGAAGGCACTATGAAGCTTACAATGACTACCACAAAGTAGCCATCACAAAAGCTTCAAACTCAGCTCACTAACTACACACACACAGCAGTGGACACTGCCCAAGAACACTCCTTTCACTCTCACAAGGATGATCACAAGTGTGTAGGAAGGAAGAAGGAGAAGAAACCAAGAGTAAAAATGGAGTCTTGGCTCAAAAGAATGAGGGAGGAGAAGGTGGCAAACTCAGCAGCTGCCACACAAAGAAGAAGGCACGTAGGAGGCAAAAACTTGACCTAGGATCATGTGCCAACTAATGAATTTATAGAGGTTTGGCCACCTCGCGCAGTATTAGCCTTAATCGCAAAGTAAAAGATATTGATCCCAAACTTTGAAATCTAGACCTACGCATTTTTCTAAGATTTATCATATTTTTATTTTATTTTTCGGAGCACCTTTCCGGTACGCGCTTTTCCATAGCCAGTATCAGTTCTGGCATCAGATTACGTCATTTTGACTTGAAACTTGTTTCACAAGTCCTACATAATATTCTAGTAATTATCATGCATTCGTTATAATTTTCCGGGATACTTTTCCGGTACGCATTTATACCGAGTAGCAGAACCGGTATCTGCGCTTTTCTTCCGAAAGGCGACTTTCAGTATTTTTACCCACTCAGTATAATTATCTAAGCCCATTATTAATTATTAGGGTCAATTATGGAATTATTTCCTAATTATCATAATTAATTCGCTAATTACCTTAATTAACGGTGCGGGTTCTTACAAGATGCATGTGGTGTCCACTGTAACAGCCCGTGTTAACCCGGATTGTTAACACACTTTCGTATTAAGCCACGCTTAATTAAAATGCGGAATAACTTTTTTCTTTAATTCAATTATGACGTCATTAACTTAACCAACTTGATTACTTAATCATTTTCATAAAAATACTGCCTGTATGTAAATTGCAAGACAACTAACTGAATACCTCGTACATAAATATAAGTGAGTATCTAAAGCCACAGGTCTACACAAGTAGCCTGGGTCAAAATCCTGATACTTTAATTACAACATTAACCTAAAAGACCAAAGTCAAACATGTGGCATGGACAAACCCCATGCTCACCAAATAAGGCAACAAAGCCCAATAACAGTCATAACATAAACTCAACAGAAAACATAAACAACAGTCGGAAATAAAAACAGCAGTCAGCATATCATCAAATCAACTCAGCTCTGGCCTCCTGCCACCCGAGCCTTCAACATTACCTGATCCTGAAATAAGCGTCCCCAAACGTGGGGTGAGATCTCTAACAAGAAATCTCAGTAAGACAAGGGGTCCTCAAGGAGTCTCCACCCCAAGCTCACTTACATGTGTAATATAAGTTCTAAAAACAGTATTACAGTATAAGTTCTAAAATCATGCGATGCAGCAATTAATCATGTCATGTGTGCTTTCAAATCTACTGGCCAGAGAAATGTAGGAATACGTCTATGCCTACATGAGTACATGGATACTACCTGCACCTCACCCACATGCTTCTCCATCTTGTATGTACTACATACTCAGGATTGCCGTCTAGGTGGACACCACATGCATATCATAATGCTCATTACATATAAACAGCTCAACAGCATTTCCAAAATAATCAAAGCATGTAACACAGCATGCATAAACCCATCCCCATGGGACATGGTGGAACATCAAAATGGCTAAACCGAGGACACGAAAGCTTACCTTGCAAGCTAGCTATCCAAGCCAAGAGTCCAACCACTCACTAGTCCACAAACAGCAGTATCACAATCTGATATGGACCATTTAACAAGTCAATATTAATGCACAACATGCATACAACTTAAAGACTACGCATTTCCTTTACGTTTTACGTCTTAAGGCTTCCAACAAAGCCATATAAGCCCTTAATCATATGATTCTGACTTAGTCCATTTATTATAGAAGTCCAACTTCCTTAAACTAGGGTCCACACACACCCCATAGCTTACTGTTCATACAGTGAAGCTACTGTCTGCGCATAACCCAGGATATCCGGATATCAGAAGGGGCATATCCGGATATGTCATATCCGGATATCACATTGGACATATCCGGATATGTCATATCCGGATACCCAGATCCCATATCCGGATATCAATATCCGGATACCATATCCGGATACTGATATCCGGATATCTGTTCGACAAATATCCGGATATCTCACGACAGAATGCAGTTTCTGCATTTCGTGAGTATCCATCCCAAAGATCCAACTTTTAACACATGTACACGTTAAAGCATGCATCTTTAAGCATATACAAGTTCATTTAGGTGTTGGTTACTTCATTTTAACTTTTTACATGCCAAGACACCAACTTTAAGCAAAATAAACTCATGATCATGGTGAGGTAACTTACCAAAGTTCAAAACAGAGGCAAGGTATGCTCTTGGAGCTCTCCCAAGGTTCCTCAAACTCAGCCTAAGTAGGAGCACGAAAATGGCACTTCAAGGTGGGTTCTTGCACCACAAGAAGGCACTTTGAAGCTCACAATGACTACCACAAAGTAGCCATCACTAAAGCTTCAAACTCATGCTCACTAACTACACACACAGGGGCTGGAAACTCAGGATTTCACACTCACACTCCCTCACCTTGCATGCTCTCAAGTGTTAAGGAGAGGAGGAGTGAAGGAAGAAGGCCAAAGGTTCAAGAAATGAGGAAGGGGAGTGAAGGAGGCAATGGAACAGTGCTCCAACTCAGAAAACAGCAGCCTCCCACGTTCAGTATGAGTTTCTAGGGTTTTGTGCCCTCCTAATGTGCCTATTTATAGGCACATGCCACTAATCACACAGTATTAGCCTTAATCGCAAAGTAAAAGATATTGATCCCAAACTTTGGAATCTAGACCTACACATTTTTCTAAGATTTGTCATATTTTTATTTTATTTTTCGGAGCACCTTTCCGGTACGCGCTTTTCCATAGCCAGTATCAGTTCTGGCATCAGATTACGTCATTTTGACTTGAAACTTGTTTTACAAGTCCTATATAATATTCTAGTAATTATCATGCGTTCGTTATAATTTTCCGGGATACTTTTCCGGTACGCATTTATACCGAGTAGCAGAACCGGTATCTGCGCTTTTCTTCCGAAAAGCGACTTTCAGCATTTTTACTCACTAATGTAATTATTAAAGCCTCATAATAATTATTAGGGTCAATTATGGAATTATTTCCTAATTATCATAATTAATTTACTAATTACCTTAATTAACGGTGCGGGTTCTTACATTCACCCCACCTTTTTAAGGATTTTGTCCTCAAAATCAGAAACATACCTGTCTCGAAAGTCGGGATACTGTCGGAGAAGCTCATCCTCTCGCTCCCATGTGCACTCCTCGGGACTACGCCCAGTCCACTGCACCTTGACCATCGGAATGATCTTGCTCCTAAGCTGTTTCTCGCCTCGATCGAGAATCTTGAGTGGTCCGACGGGAGTCTTTAGGTTCTCCCGAACCTCCACGTCATCCGGCTGCACCACGTGCGAAGGATCTGCTATGTACTTTCGAAGCTGAGACACGTGAAACACGTCATGGATATTGGCTAGGTTCGGAGGTAAGGCGAGTCGATAGGCAACTGGTCCTACTCTACCAAGGATCTGGTAGGGCCCAATGAATCGCGGGCTCAACTTCCTCACGCCGAGTGCCCGTCCAACACCGGTGACAGGTGAAAGTTTCACAAACACGTGCTCACCCTCACTGAACTCCAGTGGACGATGCTTGACATCGTAGTAGCTTTTCTGACGATTCTGCGCCTGCTTCAACTTTTCCCTGATCATCTGGATCTGAAGGGTAGTATCTTGGACAAAGTCCAAGCCGAATAGCTCTTTATCTCCAACCTCAGACCAGCAGGTAGGAGTCCGACACCTCCTACCATACAACGCCTCGTAGGGTGCCATGCCCAGACTAGCATGAAAACTGTTGTTGTACAACGGAAGGTACCTATCCCATGCAGAACCCTGCTCCAACGTGCAAGCTCTCAGCATGTCCTCCAATGTCTGGATGGTCCGCTCAGTCTGTCCGTCAGTCTGAGGGTGATAGGCGGTACTCAATCTCAACTGCGTACCAAAAGCCTCCTGCAGCGCCTCCCAGAACCGAGATGTGAACTTCGGGTCCCTATCACTGATGATACTCTCGGGCACCCCGTGAAGCCTCACAATCTCGCGGACATATAGCTTGGCCAACTGCTCTGTAGTGAAGCTCACCTTCACTGGAAGAAAATGGGCAGACTTGGTCAATCTGTCCACTATGACCCAGATAGAATCACAACCAGCCTGAGTCTTAGGCAATCCCACCACGAAGTCCATGGAAATACTTTCCCAGTTCCACTGTGGAATTTCAAGAGGTTGAAGTTTACCAGACGGTTTCTGGTGCTCGATCTTTACTTTCTGACAAATAAGGCACTTGGACACGTAGACCGCTATGTCCTTCTTCATGCCCGGCCACCAAAAATTCCTCTTTAGGTCCTGGTACATTTTTGTGGCACCAGGGTGAATAGTGAACCGGCCCTTATGAGCCTCTGCCATAACCTCTTCGGTCAATGGCCCTCTAGGAATAACAATCCTCTTCTGGAACAGCAGCAATCCATCCTCGTTCCAAGACACACCGTCCTGGTTCTTTACGTAATCAAGGCACTCTCTTTGCACTTGCGCCTCTTTGATCTTTTCCATCAGCTCATTAATCACTTCTGCTGTTTCTAACTCAAGCAGTGCACCCCCAAACAAGGAGTTCACTCTCAAGTCTCTGAACTTCTCGATCACCTCGTAGTCGTTCATCATTAAACTGGATAAGCTCACGGATTTCCGACTCAAAGCATCGGCTACCACATTGGCCTTGCCAGGA
The DNA here is from genome assembly GCA_032173675.1 of Gastrolobium villosum. NCBI lineage: Eukaryota > Viridiplantae > Streptophyta > Magnoliopsida > Fabales > Fabaceae > Gastrolobium > Gastrolobium villosum. The sequence goes on from JAVKPL010002769.1 coordinate 101,287, forward strand.
TGATACCTCAACTCAAAGTCGTAGTCCTTCAAGAACTCCATCCATCTACGCTGTCTCATGTTCAACTCCTTCTGGTCAAACAGGTACTTCAGGCTCTTGTGATCAATGAATACAGCAAACTTCATGCCAAACAGGTAATGCCTCCAAATCTTGAAAGCAAAAACAATGGCTGCCAACTCCAAGTCGTGAGTCGGGTAGTTCTCCTCATGAGGTTTCAACTGTCTTGAAGCGTAAGCAACCGCATTCCCTTTCTGCATCAGCACACAGCCAAGTCCTTTACCAGAGGCATCGCAGTATAACTCGAATTGCTCCGCAGGATCAGGAAGGACTAACACAGGAGCAGTAGTCAGTCTCTCCTTTAACTCCTGGAAACACTCCTCACACTCATGTGTCCACACGAATGGAGTCTCCTTTCGGGTAAGGCGAGTCATCGGTAGCACCATCTTGGAGAATCCTTCTATGAACCTCCGATAGTAACCTGCCAAACCCAAGAAGCTTCTCACTTCTGTAACCGTCTTGGGCCTCTCCCAATCCATCACGACCTCAATCTTGTTAGGATCAACTGCAACTCCATTAGCAGAAATCACATGACCCAGAAATTTCACCGCCTTGAGCCAAAACTCGCATTTTGACGGCTTCGCATAGAGCTTCTTCTCTTTTAGCACTTGCAACACAATCTTCAAGTGCTCGGTATGCTCCTCCTCCGTCTTGGAGTAGATCAAGATGTCGTCAATGAAGACGATCACAAACTGATCCAGGTACGGCTGGAAGATTCTGTTCATGTAGTCCATGAACACTGCGGGTGCATTGGTGAGTCCAAACGGGATCACCAAGTACTCGTAGTGCCCGTACCTCGAGCGAAATGCTGTCTTTGGGACATCCTCCGGCTTTACCCGTATCTGATGATAACCGGACCGGAGATCAATCTTGGAATACACACAAGCACCCCTGAGCTGATCCAGCAAATCATCAATGCGTGGAAGAGGATACTTGTTCTTGATTGTCACCTTGTTCAACTGTCTGTAGTCGGTGCACAACCGCATGGTCCCATCTTTCTTTTTCACAAAAATGACCGGTGCTCCCCAGGGAGACACACTCGGCCGAATAAAGTCTTTCGCTGAAAGCTCCTCAATGTGCTTCTTCAGCTCCGCCAACTCTGGTGGCGACATCCGGTATGGAGCCAACGATATAGGCCCCACACCAGGCAATAAGTCGATGGAGAACTCTATCTCCCTCTGTGGAGGAAACTCAGGAATCTCCTCAGGAAACACCTCGAGGAATTCCCTCACCACAGGAATGCCAGTGAGATCCTCCTGTGTCCCACTCACCAAACCTCCCAACATGACATAGCCAAATGCCCCTGCTCTCAAGGCCCTCCTCGCCTGCAGGACTGAAATGAACGGTGAGGAACTGGTTGTGGACCCACCCGGAGACATCACCACTTTCTTGGCACAACAGTCAATCATTGCACAGTTTCTGGACAACCAATCCATGCCCAAAATAATTTGAAGGTTGGCCATCGGTAATCCTATCAGATCTACCAAGAAGTCACGGCCATCCCACTGAAACGCTACATCGCGATGAACAGTGGAGGTCAAACATTTTTCTCCGGTGGCGGTGGTAACCCGCATCGGTGGAGAAAGCACATCACTGGGCAACTCAAGCCCCACAGCAATAGGGGTAGCAACAAAAGAGTGTGTTGCCCCGGAATCAAACAAAACATCAATAGTTGATCCACCAATGGTAACAGTACCTCTGACCAGGTTCGGAGCTCTGTCCGACTGCTGACGATCAAGTGTGTAGACTCGTCCTGTAGTAGGTGGCACGGCTGGTGCCCCAGTAGGAACCATCTGCAATGGCACAGCCTGCACTGCAGCAACTCTTGCCGTCGGGCAATCTCTCGAGTAGTGGCCCTCCTTGCCACACTGGAAGCATATCAGCTGGCCGGTAGAGCACGGCCCAAAATGTGACTTCCCCAGCATCCCGACAGC
>JAVKPL010002770.1:0-10189 GCA_032173675.1 Gastrolobium villosum
AATTTGAATATAAAGAATACTCATGCCAAGGACTGGAGGGACTTTTTCTTTACCGTTTGTAATTTCTTATGGTATTGGAGAAATAAAGAGCTTCATGAAGGCTTTGTAAAGAGACCTGAAGACCCTTCTCCTTGTATTGCTGAATCAATTAGAGAGTTAAGGTGCTGTAACAGAAAATGGTTAACAAAAGTTGATCCTATATACCCCCCCATCAGATCCTCCCCTGCCTGGATTGCTCCAACTCAAGGTTATTTAAAATTAAATGTTGATGGTGCAGTTTCTAATGAGAGAGCTGCATGTGGGGGATTATTGAGAGACTGGGAGGGGAATTGGGTTTCTGGTTTCTCTGTCTTTATTGGTTCCTGCTCCCCTTTGCAAGCTGAACTCTGGGCTATTTTACATGGGTTGGAGTTTGCTTGGAAATCTGGTTGGAAGAAAATTATTCTTGAATCAGATTCTGCTCAAGCCATTGGCCTTCTTACCATGACTGGTAATGACACTCGAAAGCTACCTCTGGTAACTAAGATTCGAGCTGCTCTCAATAAGGATTGGTCTGTCTTGTTGAAGCATATTTCTAGGACCTGTAATCATTGTGCGGACTGGCTAGCGAAGAAAGCAATGGATGATCCTTTTGGTTTATCCACTATTACATCCCCTCACAGTGAGCTACTTAATCTTCTTACTGCTGATATGCTGGATCCGGGAGTCATCACTCCAGCTGCAAGATGCTGAGTTTGTTTCTTCTGAGTCGATGGTTTTTAGTTTTCTTTCTGTCTTGCTTTTTCCTGTTATTGTTTGTTTTCTTTTGTTTCGTTTTGTCTGTTTCGTGGGGCAATGCCCCATGTATTTACCAAAAAAAAAAAAAAACATCAACCCCATAGAAAACTCATGATGGCTGAATCATATAGGTGGATGGGAAAGCATTTTTGTCAATATTTCTCCAAGTAATCATGCTTACTTCTTCAAGTTAGCTCCAAGGCCTCAAGCTTCCACTTTTCTCAAGCAAGGATGCATCTTTTCCACAAAGAACACACCTTTAAGAAAGACTCAAAGTTAGAACTCAAGAACACAACTCAAAGGTGGGATTTTTCAAGAAAAAAATTCAAGATACTTACACTAAAACTCAAGTAGACAAGCACCAAAGGAGTGTTCTTCAAAGAGAACTCAAAACATCATCTCTAAGGCTTGAACTTGTCAACACCATGGCCGTATGGAAGGTGAGTCACCACGAAATTTTGGTTTCTAGCAACAAAAATGGTATATTCTTGAAGAGGATGATGAGAGGAACAACTTTGATGAAGAAGGTTTGGTGATTTGGTGAGGTTTTGGAGATGAAATCTTAGAGAGAAGTGAGAGCAAAATTTGAAGTTTGAATTTTAGAGAGAGAAGTGAGAAGGGGGGCTGATTCAGATTTGAAATGAGAGGGGAAGGTGCCCTAATTAGGGTTTCCATGTCACTTAAGTGGCATTCGTCCTTTAGTGAGACCCGGTATAATTTTTAACTGATCCTTCGTCAAATTTTTACCCGAAAACTCCCAAAACTCTAAATTTAAGTACTTAACATTAATTTTCTCTAATTATCATGTTCATAACTTAAAAATTTGATTAGTAGATCACAGATCCACTAACAGTTGTTTAATTGCACTATAGTCTTTACCGGTGTTCTTAACTGTACCCGGATTTCATAATCATCTTAACTTTAACATTTTTGGTCTAGTTATGACTTTTTAGGCATATATTGGTCTTTATTTCCATTTTCTCACCTTTTTCCCGTTTCGGGATTCTACCGACTGCTGCTACAGCAGTACAAAATACCCGGCAAAAGTGATTTTTCAAAAATACCCCAATATGGGTATCAATCTTCATCAAATCATATCCTAACCTCATTCATGATGTTTATATCATTAGATTAGATCTCTAACAATAATTTGCTCTCTTGAAGCTATTCTACTGACTGTTACTGCATCAGCAGTCAAAAATAACAGATCAAAACTCAACTATTCAGAATACCCTCAATATGGGTATCCAAATTCTTAGAATTTCATTCTCATTCTATTTATGACCATAAGGTCCTCATTATAACTCTCTAATTTAAAAGTTATATAATTAGGGTTATTATATATATCAAATAAATAAAAGAGATGCAATTAAATAAATAACAAAAACCTGAGTATGCATCTCTGACAACATATACAGACTATCGACATGACATAGACATTCCCTATGCTCACCAAAAGAATAACATGGTATATATACATATCTAAAATAGGACCTTGTCAAGTACATATCCAAATAACAAGCTAATCATGATTATCTGGTCAGGTAATATCTCTCATCTGGCATTTTGCCACACGATGCCTCAACACCATCCGCTCCTGTACCTGAAATAGTAATTTCCCATAACGTAGGGTGAGATAATATAAATTACCTCAGTAAGTTAGGGACCCTTGGACGGCTCCTCCACCCCTAATCTCACTTATGGTATAATCACAAGTATAAAAATCTATCGATGAACTAGAATATATATGATAATGTAGTGTGCAAATAATAAGTCCTACTGACCAGAGAATATAACAAGTACTATGCATTACGCAAGGAAACACCGTCTTGCAATATATCGTCTGAGGAAACACCATCTTATGCCTCACACAAGTAAACATCGTCTTGTGTGGCACACAAATATACATATATATACATGCAACATATAAAAAATTATTTTTAACATACCATATCAAAGAACCACCCTCCCTTCGAGTTTGGTGGAACAAACGAGGGATTAACCCCAAGGACTAAAAGCTTACCTAGAATAGCCTTTTTTCTAGCCTCCTCTAAGTCAAAGGTTTCACAAGCCAACAAAATACTCAACAAATGATCAACACACCTATCCATGCTGAATTTAGCACAATTAATCATATATCTATTTCATATAAATTTCTTATCAAACCATTATTTGATACTTTACCTCAATCTCAAATAATCAAGAGCCTTGCTCAATGTCTATATTTTGCTCTAGTTTATGCTCTGTCTCCACAAGTCCACTTGGTCTCACACTATAACCAATGAACACATTTTCATCATTATCCATTATCAATTCATATTACAATATTGTTCATCTCCACAGTACTATTCACGTATACATCACTATTCACATATATGGTACTATTCAAAAATACGATATTTTTAATTTTCTAAATATATTTTCACCATTAAAATCCCCATATAAACACTTTTCTCAATCTGGGCTCAATCAAGCTCTAACGTGCTCCATCAAGCCAAACTTTCAAAATGAAAAACTCAAAGAAAATTAGAATTTCTTAACATAAACTTACGTAGAATCACTCAATGAGTGGATTTTCAACCTCAAATGAGATCAAAATACCTTCTTGGACCTTCAATCAACAAAGGGGCGCCATTTCCCTTTCATTTTTCTCTCAATACAAGGCTTTTTGATAAATTATGGATTCGGGGTTGTTGCCTCACAATTTTAAGCAACTTTGCTTTTTACCTCACTTGATTTAATTTCATCAAGAAATGAAAAAGTTCCGAAGCAAGCTCTTCACTAATGGCTTTGGGTTCGCACAAAGAAGAAATGAAGAAAGTGTTCTGTTTTTTCAACATACATATATTAAGTTATTTTAATTGGGTAAAAATTTATCTATCTACTCACCTCCATTCACTACCAAACTCTATCCAATGAACTAGAATATTTTTCTAGTCATATTTCTAACTTTACTTTCAATTTTTGGGTAACTTTGTTTACCTGCATTTTTTCCCAACATTGTCATTTTTGTTCTTTTTCACTAAAAGTGACTTTATTTCTTTTTTTTTCTTTCCTTATAATTATTCATCAATATTATGATTAAAATCATTAATTCATAATTATATCTACAATTACATATGAAGGTTAATTATTATAATAGTCATCCTTACTAATATCTAAAACTAAAGAGTATCACGAAATATTATTAAATATAAATAAAATAAAAATATTTCTACAGTCACTGTAGATAAGGTTATCTATGGTTGCCTAAAAGCTACGTCGTTTTGATTAATGAATGATATTTCTGTAATTTTAGGTGAATTAATTAAGGGTGTTTCGGTAAAATGAATATGATAAAAAAAATAAAAAAAAATTCACATAAAATTATAGAAACACCTTTCATTAATCAAAACGACATAATTTTTGGGGTAGCTGTAAATAACCTTATCTAAAGTGACGATAAAAATGTTTACCCCATATATATATATATATATATATATATATATATATATATATATATATTAAAAGATGAAAAACTCGCAGAATTATTTTCACAATAAAAAACTAAAATTACTGCGAGACTAATATATAGTTGTAACCTTTGCACGTGAATACAAACGCTTGATGCAACATTAAGAGAGTAAGAGAACATGGAAAAAGGATTTCTCCTTTTGAATGATACAATTAAATTTTGTCGTTTTCCTCTCACAAAAAGTGAGACTCTTTTTTTCTATAATTTTAATTCTTGCTCTCACAATGACAAATTTTACATTTTATAAAATGATATACACTATCCCCAAAGAATATTACTAAAAAATAAGAGAGAGCGAAGAGAAAGGCCAAATCGTTAGTTTTGTAGTCATCAGTCTAAGGAAATTTTTTGGATCTTACATCAACATACAAATTAAAAGCTAGATTTAAATGGAAGAAAACTTTTCACAATTTGAAAAAAAAAAAATGAATTCCACTTGGATACTTCCATTGCACCGAATATTTTTTCCTCAAACTCGGTCTACATAACCAATTTGCCCTCTTGTTGAACCAAGAGAAAAAAGTACCACTTTAATGTATTTTCAAATAAACTTATCTTGTATGGAGCAAGAATGATTCCCCCACCAAAAAATTTAAGAAAATGCTACGTGCCAATACCAATTAAATGTAATTACGTTGACTTGATACGTTTATTTTGTTAAGTCAAAAAATTTATTCTCTTATAGGATCTGGAAAATGAAAAGTCTTTTAAGAGCAACTTAATTACATAGGAGAAACTTTTAATTAACGACGGCCTCTCATTGGCATTTACCTATACATTTTTTAACGTATTAATATAAGGGTTTTATTAACCTCATGTTAAAGGAGATAGTTATCTCATGTCATAGAGATAAATTTGTGGGCTCCACCACCTGAAAAAAGAAAAGAAAAGAAAAAAAAAAGGTGACACGGTTATCGAATGATGTATAGAAAATAAAACTTATCTCATGTAAAATGAGAATAGCTTTTCCCTTGATATAAATAGTATTATTGTGGCCTTGTGGGACTTGGTATTTCTAATATTGGATTTAACTCGGGTTATGAAAAACTATTTTGTTAAGAAATCACTAAAAATTACATGTGGAACAGTAAAACCGTAAAAGTCAATGCAAACTAATGATAGTAGAGAAATGTATTCAATCAATGTAAAAAATCCTATGCACATCTTAAATTAATATAAGATGAATTAAAAAATATAAAAATTATATATATTACTGGCATTCTCTTTATAGGATAGAAGAGTTACTAAAAGTCTAAAACATAACGTTAAGTTTTATTATTTAAGTAATGGAAAACATTTTATCATGCTCATGTTTCTAACTCTTTGATTTGCGTGTAAATTTTTTTTTAATAAATGTGAGACCCACCTCTAATTGAATCACAACATGATAATTAAATTCTCGTGTAACATGAGAAAATCAAACTCCTTACTTAATATATGTATAGTTAATTAATGAGTAAACACCCTTTTTGGTCACTGGGGATATCCACGAAATCTTTTTTAGTCTCTAACAATAAAAAAGGACCAAATTGGTCCCTAAAATGATGAAAAAAGGACCATGAAGTACTTATTACAATTGACAGAAGGACTAATGTGACCCTTTTTTCATAATTTTAGGGACTAATTTAATTTTTTTTATTGCCAAGGACTAAAAAAGATTTCATAAATATTGGCACGACGGAAAAAAGAAAAAAGTGTTTACTCTTAATTAATATATTCTATCTTCCGTAGTTATTGTTGCGTAGCATTAAAAGCTTTAAACAATGTAAGGGACGTTTGCTAATCATTCATTGGACAACCCTTTTTAAATTTTAGCTTTGTACTTATGACAATTCCAAAAGCTGAATGCACATAATCACAAGCTTCCCCACAGGTTTCTCTCGGTCACAGTCACATACTTGAATTGAAGATCAAATAGAAAAAGCAAGCCATGATCGCCAGAAGTTGCCATGATCATCAACTCTGGTTTGCCATTCTTATCTCCTTTCTCTTGTGCTCTATATTGCTATGCTTTGATTATTCTGCTTCCTTTTATGGCCCCAAGGATGGGGTCACTTTCTTACTCAACAAACAAGTAAACCCATTTGTTATTAAGAATAATGGAACCAAAGATTCCTGCAGTGGCCGCTATGTTTACATTCAAGAGATTCCTTCTCGCTTCAATTACTACTTGCTTGAGAATTGTCAGACTCTTACTAGAGGAACTGACAAAAACAACATGTGTCCGTACATGAAGAACATGGGTTTTGGTCCTGAGATTGGTGACTCTCAAGGGGTTTTCACCAACAAGAGTTGTTGGTATGCCACCAACCAGTTCTTGTTGGAAGTGATTTTTCACAACAGGATGAAAAATTATGAGTGCTTGACCAATGATTCGTCCTTGGCCTCTGCAATTTTTGTTCCATTTTATGCTGGTCTTGATGTGAGTCGTGTCCTTTGGGTTTCTAATCTTACAATGAGAGATTCCTCTGGTCGAGATCTTGTTCAGTGGCTTGCAAATAGACCCGAATGGAAGAAAATGTGGGGTAGAGATCATTTCCTTGTTTCAGGTAGGATTTCATGGGATTTAAGGAGACGATATGATAGTGAGTCCTATTGGGGTAGCAAGTTTAGATTTTTGCCTCAATCCTTGAACATGTCAATGTTGGCAATTGAAGCAAGTTCATGGAATAATGACTATGCAATACCATACCCAACTTCTTTTCATCCTTCTAAGGACAGTGAAGTTTTCCAATGGCAAAGTAAAATCAGACATCAAAAGAGGCCTTATTTGTTTGCTTTCACTGGGGCTCCAAGGCCTGAAAATGAAAAGTCTATAAGGGGAAATGTTATAGAGCAATGTAGAACTTCGAGTGCTTGCAAATTCATTGATTGCAGCAATGTTGGAGAGAATTGTGACAACCCCATTAATGTTATGAAGGTGTTTGAAAGCTCCATGTTCTGTTTGCAGCCTCCTGGTGACTCATACACCAGAAGATCCATTTTTGATTCAATGTTGGCTGGTTGTATTCCTGTTTTCTTTCATCCTGGCACGGCTTACTCACAGTATAAATGGTATTTACCAAAGAATAGGACAAAGTACTCTGTGTATATACCAGTGAAGGATGTAAAAGAATGGAATGTTAATGTGGAGAAGGTGTTGGTTGAAATTCCAAAGGATGAGGTATTTGCAATGAGAGAAGAGGTTATAAAGTTGATTCCAAAATTAATTTATGCAGATCCTATGTCTCCGTTAGAGAAACTTGAAGATGCATTTGATTTAGCAGTGAAAGGGATACTTGAAAGGATAGAGAAAGTGAGGGAAGCAATTAGGAATGGGAGAGATCCCAGCATAGGTTTTGCTGATGCAGACAATTATAAGTTTACATTTTCAGGTAATTAATTACAGCTAACGGAAGAAATATTATAGTGTTATAGAGCATGTTGTTTCATGACATTAGTCATGACATGATAATATATATATACTGGATCAATATCATTAATAGTTACAACTTAACATATTCTGGCTTTTCATATTCTTCTTTGCCTATATTCATCATGTACTTTGTGATATGGCAGTGTTAAGTTTTTGTGCACAGTTGAAACAAAAATTAGATTGGATCCCACAAATCCGGTTTGTATGATTCTATGCAACTTTTAATAAAGACAAACAGACAAAGTCACATAAACTACTGAGGCTTAATGCTGCCGAGGGACTAATTGTGGGGTTGGGGTTGGTAGAGGAGAAAAATGAGTTTGGTAGGAAATTAAAAAAAAAAATGTTTGAAATTAAAAAAAAAATTGTTTGGTAGGCTTTTATAGGAAAAATTAATTTAAGTTTATTAAGTCTATGTTTAGTTGAAAGTAAAATACTAGAAATGGATTAAAAATATAAAAATAACCCTTTTATAATTTTTGGATCTAAAATACACACTCATTTTATATTATGGGAGGGTCATTTTGGTTCATGATTTGGCCTCATTTTTTCACTTACTCGATTATTCCAAAATACCATATTGGAACTAGTATTTTGATACAGTAACTTTGATCACAATTTCAACACAAATCACAAACACTAGGCAATGTATTTTATTGAGGAAATTTTTGTTAAACTTTACCAAATATGATATTTTTCAATACTCATCCATACTTTCCCGTCAATCCCAAAATTGTCTCATTGGGTTTTTTTTTTATGTTAAAACTGTGTAGGACGTTAATTTGATAGATAAATAGCCACTTAACAATAAAAAAATTTGCAAAAAGTGTGTTGTAATTTTGTTCTACCTTTTTGGTATAGGCTCTAGAATAACTGTTTGCCGACAATGAGTTTACCGTGTACTCAGGGGGCCACTGTTTAGTATTTAAAGACATGGGCATGGGATGCATGTGAATGGTATCTAATGTAACCATACGGTGGGAAATTTTTTTATGTTTCATTAGCCAATGTTTGTGCTCCCTCTCACATTATTAATTTTTTCTTTCTTTTTATCCTGCTATTTTTTCTCTTTTTTATTTTTACCCTTCTATTTATATTAAAAGACCACCAAAAGAACGGTGTTCCCGAACCAATAATAAATAATCTCCCTGCGCTGACAGTGGCAGGCTCATGAATAATAAGGCACGGAGGTTATTTTTTAAAGTTCCGGGACCACCATTTTTGGCGCCCCTTAGTGGAAATAGGAGCTAGGGAAATGGAAAAGTCTAGAAAATAATAAGGGTAAAAAAGGAAGCAGAAAATAACGTTGTATAGACCCAGCACCAAAAAATTCAGGATTCTAAAATATATTAAATTTTTTCATAAGACATGACCTTTAGAAATAGTATAGTATAGTCACCTTGTCACTGTCACCCGGGCATTGAACCCAGTAGACCCCAATTATCGCCTGTAATTAAGGGCATTCAATAAATAATCGCTAAAGACGCTGCTCTCTGGCCTTTTTTTCTAAAAAGGGTTACACGGCCCACTTTCCTTTCCCAAAAGTAAAAGTCATGTTGCCAAAATTTATCTTTACCTTTCTTTTCTTTTGCCGTTAATTAAGGACTGTCTAATAATTTTATTGAATTGAATACTATTGTATCAAGACTCCTTTTTATACCTTTTTTGGGGGGTTAAAATCCTATTGGACGAGTGTTAAAGAAATGAGTAATTGGAGAACCATCAAAAGCAGCGTCAAACAAGATTCCCTAATCACTGAGAACTGTCCGGTAGGAGAGTTTTTTTTTTTCTTTCGTGCCTAGAAAAGTTGAGATGGATTTTTTAATTAATTATATTTAGTAGGAGGTTTTAAAATTTTTGTCATCATTCTGAATTGTATAGCAATTTTAGTTTGTGTGTAAAATTTAAAAAAAAATTGCCATCTCATAATACTTTCTATAGGATGGTATTTTCATTACCCCATCAAACCAAAATGTAGAAGAAAAAAAAAAGCAATAGACATAAATATCCCTTCTTTGTATTTAGCAAGGGTTAGTTTGGTAATTTATCCCATTTTCCTATCAATATTTAACCTTCAACAAAATATAACTCAGAAAATTTAATTCAATTTTTTCGGTAATATTTTGGCCTACCAAATAACTTCTTTTTAACTTTTCTACCAAACTCATTTTCCCTCTATATTCCTAGTAATTACATTTTTCTGATAAAAAAAATTCTCTTCGGTTATAATTCTGTTATTATTTTTTAGAGAAAACTTAAAAAAAAAAAACGAACCTAGGAGACCCATAAGTTAATCCAGAAGAGAATTAAACAATAATAATAAGGGAAAATAATTTCTGCATTTATTGTAGAAATTATCTCTGCCTCAGACATCAAATTTGAGAGAGAAACCATATTTTAATGAGAGAAAAATATGATGAGAGAGATATAAAAATTTATGTTTGAGGCAAAAAGATGATTTCTGCGATAAATGTAGAAACATT
>JAVKPL010002771.1:0-10269 GCA_032173675.1 Gastrolobium villosum
TTTGTGTAGTATTAGACTGTTAGTATAATATATGTGAAATTAATACTTCACCGTAGAGGCAATACCGCTACCCACTACACCGCCATACCATTTTCGGGGTCGGCCGCTACTATTTAATATATGTGAAAGGCAATATTGACAGTAAAAACATTGAAACCAATCAATGAAGCATGAGTTGAACTACTATTTAATTAGAATGCAACACAAGGTAGAGAAGAACAAAGAAAAAAATTGCAGGGCACTACAGACATACATTTTAAAACAATTCAAGCCAATCAACACAGGTAAAAGTGCTTACAAGCAAGCAGTAGTTGAGGCTTCGTTTGGAGGAAATTAAAGTAAATAAAGTAAGGGAAAGACCTTACATAGCCACCAATATTTCTGTGATACATATTTAAAATTTAGTTAAGTAGACTAATTAATATGAAGTCATTGTGAGGATTTTGAGAGGATTGACAAGGAGAAATGTCAAAAGCCAAACATTTTTTATAGACTTTTCTTGAGCATTTTCAATCAACTTCATTTCCCCCTTGCTCCGATATTTGTTTTTCCTGACTAAGTAAAATGTTAATACTATATCAATAATATAACCAATAATGACAACATGATTCTTATTTCATTAATCAGAATCTATGGAACAATTGCATAGGTTGACAACAGAATTTAGCAATGCCAATACAATGATATTAAAAAAAAAAAAAAAACTCCAACCAGTTAATGTGAATCATACCTTGTATTTCAAGTCTTGACATTTGACACCAATTACAGCATGATATCCTATTATGTTATTGCTTCCAATGTTGGTACATCCAGGATAATCATCACCAACAACAGCACCACTGCCAGAAAAAATTCCCCAAATAAACATGATCATATAATGGTTCAAAACAAAGAATATTAAGCAGAGCAGAAACTTAGGAGAAAAAAGTGATCTTGAGTGTGAACTCACGTCATCAAGATGCAATTATCCCCTAACTCAGTACTTCCAAAAATATGGCTTCCAGGATATAGTTGACAACCATTCCCCAGCTTTGCGGAGGAACTAACCGAACAAAAAGGACCAATTGAAACCCCCTAAGCATAAAAGCAGAAGACTCATCACCACAAAACATTTAGAAAGAATATGATGATGATTGTACAACATCATTAGTTCCAGACGACAATTTGAATTGATATTCAAAGGAAGACTGCATCTTAGCATTGCACAACACAATAAGAAAACAAAGTGTCGTGCACATTACCAGTACACATTTAAGTGTGGAGAACATACACCGAGGTCTAAAATTGAAAAACAGAAGTTATTTGTCTTTTCCTATAAATTGATGAACCATTAAACTTGGGCATAGGACCAGCACCACAAAAATAATGTTCAATGGAACAACCAGCACACAGTCAGAGAGCCCCAATTCAAAAATACACTCAACAAAAGTGCAGGAACAAATAATGGGGTACTACATGAGATACCCAATTTCAAAAGACTGTCATTTCAACAACCCAATAACAATTCAGTACAAAAGGAGCAAACTTTGGTTCAACAAAGAGAAGAACAAGAAGATATTGCCACCTTGGTTTAAAAATCAGAGAAAGAGTAACGAAGTACCTCACCGATGACGGCATTGGGATGAACAATGGCACTGGGGTGAATAAACCCTTTTGTAGTCTTGGAAGCGTGAACCGTCTCCTCCTCCGCAACATCTACAAGGTCAAATACATGACACAAAGAACTCACTGTGAAATCATAACCCAAAAATTAAAAAGGAGAAATTTTTAGCATTGATGATGGATACAAGTAGCGATTTATTTGAAAAAAAAAATAAACAAAGGAACATACAAGAGTAAGAGCGTGGCTCAGAGAGCAAACTTCGGATTCTGAGTGCGGAGGAAAAGACCATGCCAGTCCTAAGTTTGAGGAACCTCGACATGTTTGGTTGCAGCAGCGCAGTGCAGATATGTTTGCTTAAGGACTTGTAACAGTTTTAAATTACATAATTTGTATTATTTTAATACTCTTATAATGAAGCGAGATATATATTTTTATTTTTTATTTTTATTTTTCTAGTGTCATTCGTTTATGATTTATCTTCTTTTCTTCACTTAAATAATGTAATTTTTATTTTTTAAAATGACGTACAATTTTTTCTCTGTTGTTATTGTTACTGATTCTTTTGTATCCACTTAATTATTTTTTTGAATTTACGATACAGGTTAAAAAAAACTTTTTTTTTTAGTACACTATATCTATATTTTGTCTTTGTACATATACCAATTCTTATCTTTTCTTATAAAATATTTCATGCTACAAGGCACCCCTGTTGAAATGAAAAATTAGTTTTGTACAAAAAAAAGTTAAAGTGTGTGTTATTTTTAAGGATGTAAAGTTGTGTCATTTTAAGAGGGAGAAAGAGATAGACAAAGGAGGAGAGAGTTGACAAAAAAAAGGTGTGGGTCTCACCTAAAGTGAAGAATATATGTTGTGTCATTTAAAATTATAAATATTTTTCCCAAAAAATAATTGAAAAATTAGTTCACAAGATTTCGCTTTATTTGGATTTGGATTCTTACTTTTTTTTTTATATTGATCTTAAAGTTTTACTTATCTGTATCTCACGAACTTATACTTTAATAATCAAATATTGTAAGAATTAATTATTCATAAAAATAAGGACTAGTATCATATCAAGTATAAATTGTAAGGACTAAAACCCTAATAACTTGAAAATACAATACTTTACAGTTGAGACTGGAATTTAGATTAAAAAGCATCTTCCTTATGTGCATTACAGTATTCCCCAAAACATTTTCTTTTCTTTTTTTAATCTAGAAAATATAAATGATCAAAACATAGTATTTAATAACATCTCTTAGGTTTTTGATATAGCCGTAAAGCCTGAACCATGGAACTTGCTTGACATATGTAGAGTCTGAAGTTGATTTTGATTGATATTAAGGGAGTGCTGTATCCACGTTATATTTAGGTAGGGTCTCGACCTCAGCTATATTTTAATAAATTTTATTTATTATATATAATTACATAAGTAATTATAATTGGACACTAGTTAAATTTATAGGTTGGTCCTAGTTAAAATTGTAACAATAGTACGAAGATTTGAAGCCACCTTGCATGTATGGCCATATAAGAGATTGCTTTCTTCTTAATTTCTTCTTCTTTCATCTTTTTTCAATTAGGATTTTCCTATGTAGCACCGATACCGACACGGAACACGTGACGCGATACGACACGACACTTCGACACGATAATTCTAAAAAATGTTAAATTTCGACACGTTAGGACACGTTTTGATATTAAATAATATTCTTAATTTATGTAGTGTATGTTATATTTAATATTCAATAATTTAATAAAAAAATAATCTAAACTTATAATATTCAAAAAATTTGCAAAGAAACATAAGATATCTCAAATATTTATATTAAACTCAATAAAATAGTAATCGTAATCCAACGAATCTAATAGATAGAACTAAAAACTTAACACAACGCAACCTTTGAACTTTTTTTGAATTTCTATAACGCGTGTTGAAGTGTCGGGGAGTGTCGGAGTGTCCGAGAATGTCGGACACGACACGTCAGGATTTTTGAAGTGTCGGTGCTTCATAGGGATTTTCTTCTAATTTTTTTTTCTTAATTGCACTCACCACCTAGAACCCAGCTATTGTACGAAGTTTTGTTCCTTTCTCAAAATCTTAGGAATACATGTTCTTGGAATATGCATTGATAAGTTATATTGCTAAGAGAAAAAATTGATTTATATTTTTGAACCTTATAAAAGAGAAATTCTTTGCTGACCATAATTGTTTATTGGGTGTTTTTAAAATGAGTGAAATTCATGTTCCTATTTTTTTTTTTTTTTTTACAACTTTTTTGAGTGGTTGTATTTATTGATTTTATTTCTTTTGAAAAAATAGAGTGTTGTTTTACATTTATTTTTTGAAAAAATATATATATTTTAATATAGAGCTACAATTGCTATTGGTAATGGAATTGAATTGTTTCTTGGTATTATTTGTATTTGATTTCATAATAGGAATGAGAATTTTGGCGATTAATCAATGGAAATTGTTAAAGAGAAAAATCAATAAAGATATATATATATATGGAGTATGAAAATTTCTTGTACAAATAAATTCATTAACATTTTTTTTTATTTTAAATTTTTTTAAAATATCTAAACACTGATTAAATAATTTATGTGGATCCAATCTCATTTAAATGATTTTAGACATTTGTCGCTGATTGTTTCATATTCCATGTTCCATGTTTCTTTTTAATTGTGAAGTTTGTTGTCCCTCTACGTTGATGCTCTTCACAAGTCACGACTAATGGTATAAATGGGCAAGTTAGGCCAGACTTTGACTTTGATAGCCTAAGCCTATGTGAAATATTTAGGGTCTATACTAGCCTATTAGCCTTTTAAAGACTTGACTTATGGATCTGCTCTGACCTATTATAAAAAACTTAATACGACCTGTAAGGCCTATCAAGTTGCAATTTAAAGCTAATAGGCCCAAATCAAATTAAAATATAAAAGATAAAAAAATTATTCACAAAGATCACATAAAATAAATTCCCCACTTGAAATAAATTTTTATTAACATCACATTAAATAAATTTTCATTAACATCATATGAAATAATGTTCATAAAGATCACATGAAAATGTTCATAAAAATCACATGAAAATTTCATATATGTACATATACATATAATTTGCACTTTCTTTATTAATTTAATTTTATATTATATTTTAAATTTTAATTAAATGTTTATTATTTGTTAAAATAATATCGATTCTTTTACTTTAAAAATTTTAAATAAATTTTTTTATAATAGATTTGTATAATTACAAAAATATTTTAATAATTTAATATATAAATTTTTTTCACCCCAACTAAATTGATGAACCATTAAACTTGGGCATAGTACCAGCACCACAAAAATAATGTTCAATGGAACAACCAGCCACACAGTCAAAGAGGCCCAGCTCAAAACTACTTTTTTTAAGTATTTCTACATTTAACAAGCTGCAAAATGCAAGAATAAATAATGGGGTACCACATGCACACCTTTGTTCTCCTTTCTCAATTGACATCATCACATAAAAACTGATTGAGATACCCAATTCCAAAAGACTACCATTTCAACAACCCAATAACAATTCCGGAAAAAAATTTGTAATTCTAAATGATACATTTTATATTTTTTCACTCTCACAAAGATGTGAAATTCACATCTTTAAAAAAATTTATCCTCACTCTGTCTTATATAATTTATCTCTTTCTATCAATTATAATGACACAACGTTGTTGTGTCCTTTAAAATAATACACAATTTTCCCCACCAATACAAAAGGTGCAAACTTTGGTTAAAGATATTACCACCTTGGCTTAAAAAGAGAAGGAGTAACGAAGAAGTACATCACCGATGACGAAATTGGGATGAACAATGGCACTGGGTGGATAAACCCTTGTTTTGTAGTCTTGGAACCGTGAACCCTCTCCTCCTCCACAATATCTACAAGGTCAAATACATGGTACAAGAACTCACTTTGAAAAATTAAAAAGGAGAAATTTTTAGCATTGATGATTGATACAAGTACCGAGTTATTTGAAAAAAAATAAAAATAAACAAAGTAACATACAAGGATAGGAGCGTGTCTCAAAGAGCAAACTTTGGATCGGGGCGGAGGAAAAGGGCATGCGAGTCCTAAGTTTGAGGAACCTCTGCATGTTTGTTTTGGTTTCAGCAGCTGCACATATATTTGTTTAAACACTTGGTTGTAACAAATTATTTTACTTAACTTTCATTGGATTATTATTTCTGCCACATGCCTTTTATACTTCTTCTATTAATAATTTCTTGCAACTAACATATAAAAAATAAGGATACACATCCGCATCTTGACATTTTTTCTAATTTTTTTTTTTATGGAATCACTTTTTTTTTTATGTCTGATGCACCCTATGTAGCACCGATACCGACATGAGACACTGGACACGACACGACACTCCGACACGTTAATTCTAAAAAATGTTAGATTTTGACACGTTAAGACATGTTTTGATATTAAATAATATTTTAATATCTGTTGCATATATTATATTTAATATTCAATAACTTAACAAAAAATAAAGCTAAACTCATAACACCTATTAATTTTGCAAAGAAACATAAGATATCACAAATATTTATATTAAATTCAATAAAATGGTAATAGTAATGTAACGAATCTAATAATTAGAACTAAAAATGCAACGCAACTTTTGAACCTTTTTTTGGTTTCTACAACGCGTGTTGGAGTGTCGAACATGACACGTCGGGATTTTTGAAGTGTCGGTGCTTCATAGGATGCACCATAAAATGTCACAATAGAAGTTTGAAACCCTTTTGTTATTGTTACTAATTCTTATTGTTACTAATTCTTCTGTATCTACTTAATTATTTTTTTGAATATACAGATTGAAAAAAGAATCAAAGGCCTCGATGTTTCTTATGTTATAAGAGATAAAATTATTTTCTACATATACATAAAAGCATATAAAGCCTATTTGGAGCCATGTAAAGAGAAAAAAAAAAGAGTAAAGACCCAAATTGGTCCCTGACAAAAAATGCGGTGCCCAAATTAGTCCCTAAGAAAAATAAACTCAAAAAAAAGTCCCCAACAATGTCAAACAGGTCCCACGTTAGTCCTTCTGTCAAATGAAAATTGACGGAGTGAGTGACGGTGCTGATGTGTCACGTTAAGTGACATGCGGTTGCCCACGTGGAGTGCTTGGACGACGTCGTTTGGGTAAGCTCAGCCACGTTGGACACAAAGTTCTCTTTCATCCAAGAAACGTCGTCGTTTAGGGTTTAGGGTTCAACTAAAACCAGAAACCATGGCATCGAATCGAAGGTTGAACGCATGAATTTGGGGAAAATTCATTGACGGTTTAGGTAAAATGATTGACGGTTTAGGGAAGGTGGGTGTATACTGTTCGATTTAGTGTTGAACTTTGTGTTTATGCCATGATTATGTCGTATGGAAGGGGAGCATAGGTAGTTCGTTTGGGTCCAGTAGTGGAAGAAGGAGAGCTGCTCCATTGTGTAAATATGGGCTTAGCTGATCCATTATCATTGTCTTTGTAATATGTTTATATCTTTGTAGTAGGGTAGAGTGAAATGCTCATTTTTAATCTGTAATATGTATGCTTCTCTGTAATGGAAAGACCACTGTTGGGATGTTATGAGATGTTGATTGTTCTTAAAATGGTTAATGTCATTGAACTTGATTGTTCATAAAGCACAATTTGCTAAGTATTAAGTTATCTTGAAATGCCAATTAAAATGTCAAAAGACTGTATGAGCTTCTGTGGATTGAGGGAATGCCAGTAACAACAAGGATTGAGGGAATTAAAAAGAAGGGGGAATGAGCTTCTGTTGTAACAGCTTTTGGTGCCCCTTTGGTCTTACTGTCATGTGTCTTACTGTCATGTGTCTTACTGTCATGTCTGAAGAAGTTGACGAAGAGGAAGCCATGATGTCATTTGAGGAAGAAGGATATACCTATCTGTCCGAGGAGTTGAGGACTCCTCCTTCATGTGATGATAATGAGAATGTTAGATCTGTTATGCCAAAGTTCAATGAGCAAGCTACTTTTGGGCATGTCTATTTAGAACTTGGTATGGAGTTCAATGTTAGGCCAATTTTTTGGTTTAGTTTGGTTTTGGCCCTGTTTAAATTATTCACCAATGGCTTTTTTTGTATGCCTCTGGTTATGGCCATATTAAGTATGAACACTTTGTTATTTGGGAAGACAGAGTGTTCCTACTTAATAGTTTATTATGTCAGTTGGAATTGTAAGTACAAAGTGATGATATCAATGAAATATGTTTTTTGGATTACTAAATCTCTGTTGTTGCCAATATTTTTCATTTCTGTCATTGCTGTGAATTATGTAGGGAAGAGTGTGTTGGTCTTCATGACTGTATTCAATGCTGAAATTTTTAAATGTTGGTCCAAACCATCCATCAACTGATACACTTTCTGGTTTTTGTCCACAATGGTATGTTTGTTCTGTTTGCTTTGTCCATTTAATGGTCATGTGTTACTTAACAGCACTGCTTGTAAGTGTCACTTTCTGGTCTGCTTTGTTCTGTTCTGTATGCTTTTTAATTTCCATTACAAGTCCTCAACATTTTTTTCGAGGCCCATTTTAGTCCTTGTTTTTTTACAAAAAGGAACATTTTAGTCCCTCACAATTTTATCGGGGGTCCTTTTTAGTCCATGGCCCAGTTATTTTTACACCAATGCCACCATGGCCTGTTAACACACCAGCCTGTTAACACACCAGCAATGTCATGCCTAACATAAGCCTTGTTTCTGCATAATTCACACCAGTCATGCATAACACAATGTCATTTCCATTCCTTTTTTATACAACATAACTTCAAATAAACATTACTTCAAATACATAAGTCATACTACGTACATGTTAATGAACAACAATTCATTACACCAGCAAATCTCAACAGAACAACATTTTAAATTTCACTCTAGCCTACTAAAAAAATAAATACATACTACAAACACAACAATAATGGATCCAACAAACACCCTACCACACCTACACACATGCATTATTTTCTTCTCAACCCTTTCAAAGTCTGCCTGCATCTTCAATGATATGTCTTCAATCTTTATACAGTCTCATGAATCTTCTTTTTGTGGTCATTCACCTCCAGCTGCAGTTCTTCATTGAGCTTCATGTCCAAAAAGTTCAACTTGAACTCCATTTCAGCTATATTCAACTCCAACTTGTTAATTGTCCAATCTTCCAGCTCCATCGTATCAGATGTAGCATCATCCACCCTTGTAAAAAAGTTACAGTACGGCTTCTTTTCCTAAACAAAATTCAACTGTACATTTAATAAGATTGAAATACCAAAAATAATGCATGAAAAATTCAACCTGACCTTGAAGTTGGGGCACCCAAAAAATGATCTATTAGGGTTTCTAGGTATCTTGGAGGTGTAAACAACATTGTGCCTCCCACATTTACACAATGGAACAACTCTGCTTCTTCCATTTCTGGACCCAAATGAACTACCTGAGTTCCCCTTTCCAGAAGACATAATCATGGCATAAACACAAAGAACAACCTTAAATCGAGCAGTATACACCCACCTTCCCTAAACCGTCAATCAATTTTCCCCAAATTCATGCGTTCAACCTTCGATTCGATGCCATGCTTTCTGGTTTAAGTTGAACCCTAACAAACAAACGACAACGTTTCTTGGATGAAAGAGAACTGTGTGTCCAACGTGGATGGGTTTCAACAAACGACGTCGTTCTTCATATCCACATGGGCTTCAGCATGTCACTTAACGTGACACATCAGCACCGTCATTCACACCGTCACTTTTGGATTGACAGAAGGACTAACGTGGGTCCTGTTTCACATTGTTGGGGACTATTCAACGAGTTTATTTTTCTTAGGGACTTTGGACCGTATAGCCTAGCTGACCAGTGTGTGTGTGAATATCGAATATTGGGCACGTGGGATCATTTCGGCCGACCAAAGGGCTTGATCCGCAAAGTATATGAATGTGGTGATAGTGTGTTTTTGTCAGGGACATTTTTTGTCAATTTGGGTCTTTGGGATTCCCAGGACCGCAGAGGAGGAACGGCAAGCCATGCTTCGTGGGCACCGTGGTTCAAAACCTCGTAAAGGTGGTCGAAGAGACCGTGGTCGAAGAGACCGTATATCCTCCAAATCCCGAGTTCCACATTCTACCCTGGTTCCATCACCCAGTCCTTCCTTTCCTTCATCTGAAAGTCCCAGATTTATGAGTTCTAGCCTTGGGAATTCTCGCCCTTCTCTTCCTGTTCCCCAAGATGGCCCTTGTTTTTCATGCGTTTACCTGAGCTCTCAACTCGTCCAGCAAGGATGTAGCTCTTTAGCAGAGTCTACCCTTGATAGTTGTCGTCATGGGAGCATTCCAGTTCCTATTCCTTTATCCGGCCGAGTTAATGAACCAATTACGATTTCTGACCTGTCGTCGTCATCATCTAGTGATTCATCTGATAGCACTTTTATTTCAGGTATATCCATCCTCATCTGATACCCTTTTTGTTTGCTTTTCATTTCTAGGTTTTAATGGCATGTGTCCCTGAAGATGTAGATGAGTCGGGTTCGAGCGAGTCGTGTTTCGAGTCTCCCCCCTCTTCTCTAGTTGCTCAGTTTCCCTGGGTAACATATGAGGTTTTAAAT